>JAODAH020009574.1:0-13426 GCA_027574865.2 Coproporus ventriculus | reverse complement strand
TGTGATTTTGAAAACTCAAACTAAAACAAATCAAAGCTTGATATTTTCTTAAACTCGTATACATAAAATAAAAGGGTTTGAACCCAACCAAGGAGGAACCATAAAAGATAAAAATCCTGGACCACACTGTACGTAAAGAAGAATGATTGAAGCATAAACGGAAATTGTATATTTAAAAATGAAGAACATGTATGTGTTGTGTTCCCATCTAAAATAAGAAAGAGAAAAACATTAATATCCGCATTTGCTCCGTTTCTAGATCAAACCGCATTAATTGAATCCATGAATGCAAATGATTCAGGTAAACTGGGCGCAAAGAAAAAAAGGTCAAAATCGAGCAGGGGATTAAGTTTTGCTCCCAGTTTACCTGTTCGATTTTTTTCTATACCTGAGCGCGGGGGTCTTAATCCCCTGCTCGATTTTACTTTTTTTTGCGCCCAGTTTACCTACATCCGTGGGCCTGAACACGGCAAATTATCTCTTACCTCTACCAGTTTCTATCAATTTTTTACTATTCATGCCTTTAAAAATAGACATTACGTATTTTACCAGTTGTTTTCTTTTTATTGCCGGACAAACGGCATGAAACATATTTATTAGCTTTAAATTTATTATCACAAGAAGTTGTGATCGATTCCGAAGACGCTATTCAGAAAGCGATACATATTATTTGGCCGCCTGTTCTATCGGTTGTCTGTTTCATTTGAGCCAAGCATGGTACCGAAAAATTTTAAAGTAGGGGTTAGGCGAAGAATATAAAAATTCTGAATCCATGATAAGCAATTATTTAAAAATGTATTTTGTATTCCATTTCTTTTGCAATGAACTACTTTATTTAGTGCTAGTAGAATCATCTATTTAATAATTTTTCAAAATTGATTCTCAATTCCCTACTTGAATTTGGGTTTCACCTATTAATATTATAAACACACACTTCGCGTTTCGTTGCGCAAACTGTGTTCGTTTTACAAGATGGCTTTTTATAATACTTGTATTTCAAATAGCTATTTCGACGTCAAAGTAGAAAAACATATTTTTGATAATTTCGAATGAAATCAAATTCGTTTTGCAGTTTAAAGACTATAAAAAGAGGATTGCTGGTGACTATAGAAAAAAATCGTACTATCCGTTTCGGTGAAAGTGGTATGAAGTTTTACTTTTTGTAAAATAGTATACTGATTTTTTTCGGTCATAGAAAACTAATATTTTGGCTATTATAAAGTATTCACGTACGTCTAATTGTTTATCCACATATTTTAGAAAAAGACCGAATGGATGTCATTTTAGATTTTTTATCACACATTGGTAAAAATGATTATTTTGTGACTAGGTATATAAAAACGCTATTTTTTAAATTTAATTTATTTGTTCTCTGTGGATTCGACGAGCTTCTAAATAGGTTGAACAGATTGTGTTACGGAAGCGTTTTAATCAAAAGTAATATGAGTGGAGTTGATTGATGTCACTTGAAGCAATATGCGCGAATTAATGGATACCACAATTGTAATTGATTAACGTGATTAGAACATCTAATCCTCGTGTAATTACAGCCGCAGAAATTGAATAGATACCGCTATACGATTACAAGCAGGTGGAGAGAAGCAATATCGCATATAACAAATAAGCGAAATACCAAAAATAACATAAGAAATTAAGTGAATTTACAAAAATAGATGAAACAGTTTTTGAGACTTGTATATTAAATTAATATGTGGTGATGCAAATAGTTAACTAAATCAATTATAAATAAAGGGGAACGCGCCATCTGCTATTGCCAATTATTAATGAATGAGAGTATTTTTATATTGCACAATGAAATTCATATTAAAAACATAGAGATGTCTATTGAGCAAATAAATTGGCCACGTATTGCACGTAAATGACCTGTCTGCTATTATCCCTGGGATAATGCAGCTTCAGAGCACTCAATTATTACATTAAATTAGTGTTACCAACGTCGGTACCGGATTCTTGTCCCTACCCAACCTTCAAGGTCATAGAAATATACACCTGTACCCTTGAATAAAAAAATTAATTTTATTAGAAATTTCACACTGTTCAGCACTTCCTGGCAATAGGACCTGCTGTCCGTCTATAGGGTAGATTTCCTCTTGTTTCTTCCTGTTGGAGGAGAGAAAAAAATGGAATCTCTCTATTCACACATACAACGATCATAATAACACATCGCATGAAATTTACCACTACAAACACACATACCATACTGACAGGACAATGCATCACTGGATGTGCCTAAAGATCTACACTAAACACTTTTCTTTCATAGATACAGGTGTAATGTATAAGTATATGGCTCTACACACGTTAATGCAAATTTTAGTGTACAGTGATCTCAGACACCTTCAACAATAAATGTCAAGAAAAAAGTGTGAATTTCGTCCAAACGACTCGAGGGTATATCCAGATACATAAAGCAAATAGCTTGTAACTTCTTCATAAAACTATAAAATTTGTCAAGACAATAAGTGTAATTACCGTCCAAACAACTAAAAAATCGAAAAATTTGGAAATATCCGAAAAATTACGGAAAAATCGAAAAATCTCAGGAAAATTTGTGAGAGATCGAAAAAATTATGAAACAATAGAAAGAAGAAAAAAGAAAAAGAGTTGGAAAAATGGAAAAAATACGCAAAAATATGATTAATTAGAAAAAATCGAAAATACTAATGAAAATTTAAGATTTATTATTACTTAAGTATTAAGATTTTACATACAATGCCACACTTACTCTAGGAAACATATCATTGGATTACTACTGAAACCAAATAAAATACGCCTGAATGGAATGCCATTATTTTGCATTTTATTTATAATACACTTGTCATAGTACATTATTCTCACGTTCCATTGATGTAAATAATTTTTTGTATTCTCTTCCTGGGAAATGAATAAAATAACATCATCATGACAATTGGAAAAGTCGCCTTCGAACAAGTGCTATCTTGTGAGTGTCTTTCTCTCTCTCTGCATATTTGAATAAGAATATTTTGAGAAAATAAAATCTCAACTACAAAATTATAACTTATCGCGATTTTCATAAAAAATTTAAATTTTGATACACATTACCATCTATCTATAGGGCACTAACAAATCTATGATATGTAAACAATACAAGTGGATACAAAATTTATTGTATTTGTAAGCAATTAGCAGGAGGAATAGTTTTAATTATCTCAATTAGTTTATAAACATTAACATAAATATCTCAATTGTTAAAATTTACTACTTTTATTTCGGATTCGCTTTTAGATGAGCACGCAGGACATGAGGACATTTGTCCAGTGGTCATTGTCAAACTATCAATAGTGCTTGTAGTAGTGAGAGAAGTGTTAAAGTTTGTGCAAAATTGGAGTGATGTAGTATATTTACGTTGAGTTGTTGATGTATCGATCAGCAACCGTTGAAGACTTCCGTCCTAAATTTAGAAGCAACGCGGTTGAAGTTTGCTTCGCTGATTATTCCGTGTATTCAACTGCATTTTCAATTTTATGTTATATCTTCTCCTTCTGTTGCAGTAAGTTTAAATGAAATGGTTACATGAGATGTTGAATCATAAACTTTTATTATGTAAGTATTAATTTTATTTTATAAAATTAAACATTTTGCATTATAAAAGAAATTATTTAAAATATATTTTTTAAATAAATATAAATTATATTATTATTTTTAATTTCAAATTATATTCTTTGTTTCGTTTTGTTCCATTTGTTTTAATTGAATATTTTTTTTGCTCATTACAAAACGCATTAAACAATACTCGCGTGTGAAAATTTTTCAGGCTTTGCCTTCCGTGGCTTCTGATTCAAAACGCCTATACCTGAAAAATTTTCATTCCCACGTTAGTATCATTAACAAGTATAAAGGTCGACAACTACACAGATAACCAATTTTTAATTTTGACGTCAACTACCGCTGACTGCAATAAAAATAAGCCTATCATGTGCAAGTAAATAGGGTCTATCTAATTCCAGGCAAATTTTTATATACACATTTAGAGTGGGTTGCAGTTAGGTTTTATATATATATATATTATATAACTCAAAAAATATGCATCGTCAAGAGAAATTTGTGGAATCAAAACTTTAATATCTCCAAGATGGGCATTATTACTAAATTACGGTTACCCCCGTACCCCATGTAGGCGGATCGGGCAGCAAATTAGAAATCTTAAATAGGAACCCCTAATCGAACTTTACGTCTAAAGTCACGTACGATCTGTCCGAAAAAAAAAACTTTCTATTCGTGACAGATGGCGCTGTAATAGCAAGAAATGAGAGTTGGCAAAGAAAGATTGAGAAACATTACATATATGGGGAAAACACCAAAATGGAAAACAACCGAAAGATTTTGCCAGCTATAACAAGGATTATGAATCCCTACTTTAAACATCAATAATCAACTATTTCATTGCAAACGAAAAAACTGCTACTCTGTTTAATAACAAAAGAGTATTCAGAGGCGTAGATGTACACTCAGACCATTATCTCTTAGCAGCTAAAATCTCTTATTGCAAAATGGGTAAAACTCAAGAAGACAAACTCAGATCAAAAAGTCAAATGGAAAGTCGACCTACTAAAAGAACAATCAATTAGAATGCTGCAAAACAACCAACTCGATAGATGAAACAACTATATCACGAGAAGCAATAATGTTGATGAAGAATGAGGCAAATTTAAAATTTATTATCCAAAAAGCGGCATATGAAGCTGTCAGAAAGCAAAAGAAGGAGACCAATGAACGAAAATATCTTACCTGGTCCCCAGAACAAGAAGCGGCAATAAAAGCACACCACGAATAAGTACAATATTCGATGAAATAGAAAAAGCATGAATATAATAAACACACATACAATATGTTAAAAAGTTATATCGACGAGCTCAAGAGATTAAATGGGACACATTTATATCAAGAATAGAAAAAGATGTACACGGAAGACAAAATATGACTTTCAAATTTATGAAACATCTAACTGCACGGAAAAAAATGCGGCCATATGAATATAATACCTTCACATTCTTGGTTGAGCTACTCTGGACCCAAGTAGACCAAAAGCAAGATAAGCAAGAACAGTATAAAAAGGAAACAGCTGTGAATCTATTAGGGGCAGATGAATTAGAAGATGCTCTAAAACATTAAAAAACCGAAAAGCAGCAGGAGCAGATGGAATAAACTTCGCACTCACTAAATATTACAAGATTTCTTCATTGTTAAATACATCATTGAGCAACAGCGAGAATATAATAAAGAAACACATATCTATGTTCGTGGACTACACAAAGGCATTCGCTAAGATATGCCGGTAAAAAAAATATGGGCTATAAGAAACAAGACTGGTATACCGACTAAGACAGTAGATTACGAAATTACCAGAATATATGCATTACATGAACAGGAGAAGATACGTAGCTCCCTTTCTATTCGCAGATGACCATTTGATTGTAGCAGATTCTGAAAATTCTTTGCAAAGAGCAGTATATTAAACTTCGACAAGTTATGGAATAATTTCTAAATTTCAACAAATAAAACTAAACTAATAGCATTTTGTGGGAAAGAACCTGTTAGATCAAAAACAAAATAATAGAACAAGTAAACTGCTTCAAATTTCTGGTTGTACCTACCTCACAAGCGCTTCAAGTAACCGGACAGCACGAACGGTTACGAATATAACCGAACCCCCACCACAGAGGTGTGTGACGCACAGCCAAACACGTGCGCAAGGATCTATATATACGCTGAACCGACATCGGGCGACTCAGTAAGCGGGCGACTGAGGATGGCACATGCGATTTCACGGAAACGTTAAGCGGATGAATCAACCACTTTTGCGCGGGATAACCGAAAACCACCTATGATTATTAATACCACCTGTTTCTCGTGAATATATATTATATATATTTGCGCAGGTCGTCGAGAATACACAATTATAATAAGCAACAATAATTTTGTTTTACCAGTCTTTTATTTAGGTAGTTTTTTATATTTAATTGCAACTAAATAACTCAATTAATAGATAAATAAAGAAATTTGTTTTCATTCCTCGAATTCTAAAACTTTTTATTTTTAAGCTTTGTAAATTCAAATGTAATCCTTTTTCGTTAATTAATTTAATACAATGAGTGAATATTTCGCAATGAGAAATTTCTCTCTCAGGACCCAATTTTATCGTTTTCCTTTCTTTTTAATGCGAATACAACCTTTCTCTTGCCGACCTAATCTTAATCGACCGCTTAATTCACTGAAACGGCCCTTAATCTTGATATTTATGGACTATTAATCCCTTTTAAGGTATGTACCTCTTAATTAAACCATAATATTCGAAAAAGAGAAAAACATATTTTTTTATAAGAAACTCACTCACTGTCCTGTATAGATAGAAAAGTGGGAAAAAGATGGCTGGAGTGTAATTCGGAAGACAGAAAGATCAATATGAGAGGATGTGGGTGAAAGAAAAAAACATATATATATGGAAGATGAAAAAATTGCAGGGGGTGAGCACTCGGGTCTTTTGTTCATTATTCCAAACAATGATTTATTGTTTAATTCGTTAACGAAGATTGGGAGAAAATTAAGCAGGAAAAATTCGATCCCGAAGATAATTGGTTTCATGTAATCTATACGGACTAAATTGAATTTAGCTATCTTAAAGTGTATAAATTATAGCTGAAAGAAGGCGTCCAAGAATAACTAGTTTCATTAATGTCCAAAGGTCCACTTTTTACTAATATATTCTTCTATTTATGTTTTATTTCCTTCAATTAAATTTGATGAACAAAATATATCATCGTACTTAATTTGATTATTTTTTTTTGCAAGTAAGGATGTGTAGAATGATTCATCTACGATTTCTAAATAGTATCGATGACAATGTAGGCGCACTGCCTCGTAGGGAAACATTAAAGTGCAAGAATGAAGCCGAAGTGTGTTTGACGATGAGATGACATTTTATTATGTGTTGATAAAATTGTATTTGGAAGACATACGTAAAAACTAATGATAGATTTGGATTCAGCGATTAAAAATACATAAAGTTTAGTAGATTTTGTCGCTAGGCCAGGAAACTTTTTTTTGTGTGCCGGTGTAATCATTCATCGCATGCCATTCACCACTCATATACCTCTCTAACAGGACATGCATCACAGGATGTGCTCCTAAGAATATTAACACAAAAAGTTGTAGTGTGTGTACCGCTTGGTAAGCGGAGAACCTCACACTGTTTAGCACTTCTTGGTAACAGGACGTGGTGTTCATCTATATGGTAGATTTCCTCTTGTTTTCTTCAGGCAGGAACTAGTTTCTCGCCGGAGAAGAAAAAAAAGGAAACCTTTCTAGACAGTTGGAACATCTTCTCCCAAAGAAGACCTAAATTGAAAGTTTTGAATATTTGAAAAGTCGAAGAATTGCGATATATTAGATTCATTTCAGCCATAACACGTTTTGTTGGTTGTTCCAACTTTTTGCAACGAGGTGATCTCTTTCATTTATTCATTTAGAGACTTCATTGAAGCGCGTCCGACTCCTTCTTCGGTCTGAACCAGTAATCATATCTAATGTTTGTGCGGCATATCATTAATTTTTCTTCATAATTCTATATCTTCTACCTTTCTTTTATTTTATTATTATTTCTTCTAGTCATTTTGATTGGAATCTCTCCCTCCTTTTTTCCATTTAGATTTCTACCTTATATATATAATCTTTGCCGGGAGTAATAATTTTAATCTTCTTTTGCAATGTCTTTTGGAAATTTGGAAAATTGAAATTTAAAAAACTGTATACAATATATTCATTTTAAAGTCGAGTACTATCATATATCGATTATAATTATCGGTGATTTTATCATCGGAATTAAAATTTATTCAATTTCAATTCAATCATGATTCTATCTGTTTGTGCTTTGACCTCGTGCGTAAAACTCAAGGTTTTATACACTATGCCATTAGGCTGGCAAAGTTGAATATCATTCAAACCAGAAAATTAAAAAATTCTGCAAAAAGAAAGTTCGAAAATTTTAAAATTGGAAAAACGAACGATTTCAAACATTTCAGCAATACTAATAATATAAAAATTTCAAAAATAAGATTTATAAAAAAATCGAAAAATTAAAGTATAAAAAAATCAAAAATAATAAATTTTAAAAATTCGAAACATTAAAATAATAAATATTTGAAATATTAGAAAAGTCAAAAAGATAACAATTCGCAAATAAAAACGCACACGATCGAAAATAAGGGCTGAAAGACATTATCGATATCTCTTTAAGCATATTTACATATTCGATTAACAAGATATAAATTAAGTTACAACTAAAGCCCTTGTGACATGATGCTAAATTTTACATATAATTTACATGTAAATTTTCATAGAAACTTGTTTACAAAATTTCATGAAATTTTTTGCAAAATTTACACAAACCAGATTTTCCTGTTGTACACTATTATAATAATAACAAAATTTAGCAATAAATTTAGCTATAAATAGTGCCAATTTTTTATTAGTTTTCAATGAATTATTGGTATCCCTGGTGGATTGGCAATGTCCATTTAAATTTTTTTGACATCTTTTAACATATAAAGTACACATTTGGACGTACACAAAGGTAGAAATATTAAGTAACACATGATACTGACATATGTAATAAATTTATATGAAGTTTAGAACATTTTCTAAAAAATTTTGTATAAAATTTACAAAAAAATTTTCTGTATGACACGATTTGCATGTTGATTTTGTATAAAATTTGACATCGTGTCATACGGGCTTTAGATATAAGTATAAATTGTAAACTATGTGTATAAATTATATGAAATAAATGTGTTATCCGTCTTTTGAAAAATGAAAAATTGAAAAAGTCGAAAAAATTGAAATTTTTTAAATTAGTGAATTAATTATTTGTGAAATTAGTAAAAAGAAAATTTGCTAAATTTTACAATCAATAAAACTACTCTTTGCCACTACAATATTTTTATTAATAACCGTTACCGGTTTCGGCTAGATTTGTGCCATTTTCAAACGAAGTATGTATTACATCTTACATCTAAGTTTGATGTTTACAATCCGTCGTTTACATACAAATGGAATGTCACCAGCTATTAGATTACAATTTTTTCATTTTATAATTTTATGGTTATTATAATTATAAAATACAATCAAAGAGAGCTAAATTGTGTAAATCAACTTGGTTCTTTAACATTTTAAATTATTTTCGTAGATTAAATTTATAAATTTTTACTGCTGTCAATCTAATTTGTTTCTTTAGATTCTCTGTGTATTATTTTTATATTATTTAAATTTCAAAATGGACGACTTGAATCAATTAAATGGTTTGCAAAATTTGAATTTGTCTTATTTGGTCTATACAAACCTTTATGTTCTGAAACTCCAATTTTGAAAGAACGAACAGTTTGATCTATATACATATATTTAATCCACAAGGGAGCCTATAGACTCCTGAATCCTTCAATTTGTCAAGTTTCCTTATGCAGTTTGAAATTAATTTTGATAGATTGCTTGAAAAGAGATAGCACAATGATTCATTGGACATTAACAACCCTTTTGCAGAAAAGTTATAATCCTTTATAATATAATGAGCTAATAAAATTAGTAGTACAGCTATTTTTAAGAAATTTATTTTGATAATAATTTATAACTTAAATAATAAAAAAAATATGAAAGAACTTTATATACCAGTTATTCAGTCAGTAAACAGAAAAAAAAACATAAATTCTATTTTTTGGATTCTGTTTCCGATAAAATCCTATAAAATGTCCGATGATTGTGAAGAATCATTCAGCGCCATTCACCCAAAAAACGTAAGTTTGAATTAATTAATTTAAATAAATAATTTGTTAAGATAATTTTATTGTCATTTCCACTGGATTCTAATTTTTATTATAAATATGTGTTAAACAGAAGGAACAGACCAAACAAGTTTAATCACACGTGCTCGTTTACGTCACCAAACATAGTTAGATAAACCAACACAATTGCACTTCCGGTGCGAAATTGTAACATTAGAATTTAAATTTCGCGGATATTTAAATATTGGCAGCAATGACGAAAAATATGCGGTATTGTATTAAGTTTGACATTTAGATAGTCACAACGGTTTTCTCTGATTTGATCCTAAGATTTTTTCAAAATACCCAAAAGGTTTAAAATAGAATACCTAGGCTCCTATATAACAAAGTTCAACATGTTTATGCTCAAAATCTTCGCAAGAATTCCAGTTATTTAATGGTGGAATTTAAAATTTAATTTCAATTTTCTAAACTAAAAATTTTTGAGTAAGTTGAAAATTTTCAAAGTGGCGCCAAACTTTTACTTCTGAACCAAAATACTTGTTCTTTCAATTTCAAAATGAACACAAGTAAAATCTTTAATTTCATCCCAGTTAGAAGTTAAAAGACCCAATTTTCGCGTCAAAATTGCAAAAATACGATTTTTACAAACTGGCGGATTTTCGAGCAAAATATTGGGTTATGAAGAGAAGTTAAAAACGAAAATAAAGTAGATCAAAAATATTATCCTTTAACATGCATAACATAACAGAGCAACCAAAGCTTCATGACAAATTGGCCAATCTAGCTTCCCAAAAATCCGACTAAAATGGGCCCTATATAAAGCCATGAATCAACTTCTAATTGTCATTATTCGACGCGGCATAACTTTCTCTACAACTACTGCATGAAACATTTTTTGGTTGAAGTTCATATTTTTTTGTTATTTCAAAAAAACTTGAAAAAATGGAAAAAATGACCATTTTTTAAAATAAAAATGACCGATAAGTCGCAAAGAGGTCGTTTTACACAACTTTAAACCACAAAATCGTTATCAGAAAACCAAAACACATAAAGATCAACTATAAAATTCTTGTCTGAAAAATTTGACCCAAACACCTAAAAAAATTCCACAGTGACTTGACTATTACTATTATTCAAGAATGATTATTTTAAGTACTTTATTTGTGGACGAGTTTTAGCGATTAGTTTAAAAAGGTCCTCTATTCTATTTAGAAATAGTGAAGAAACATCACTTTCATCAAAAGTAATCAGCAAATACAATTAATTCCAAGATTTTAGCTCTCTAACTAGCCCTCGGCTAAAGGAGGCCTATGATTTTTGTCTTTCTTTAAAATTCGGTAACACTTTTTTGTATTTTAAATAGTTAACTTAATTTTTTTTAATACACATAATCGATCGGATATTTTCCTTAAAAAACGATGCCGCCAATCGTTTTTTAAAACTTGCGACCTTAATTTCTTAAAAGTACTCGCTCTAATATTTTCAAAAATTTCAGAAATTTATGACGTACTATTATAAAATGTGAGTACATCATCGCATTAAAAAAAAATTACATGATCATGATATTTCAACCAATAAACAAGTGAAACACCAAATATAGCACGCCATTGGTCAATTT
Organism: Coproporus ventriculus; assembly: GCA_027574865.2. Taxonomy (NCBI): domain Eukaryota; kingdom Metazoa; phylum Arthropoda; class Insecta; order Coleoptera; family Staphylinidae; genus Coproporus; species Coproporus ventriculus. The sequence goes on along the minus strand of JAODAH020009574.1, from coordinate 1,993 downwards.
GAAAGGAAGGTGATTACATATTTTTATTTCAAAAATTCTTAAATAAGATTGATTATATGAGTGATATAATCAAAACAAATATCCAGTGACTACTTTTAGATATTTTAATACTTTTTATTAATTTTATGCTCAATTGTTATCGCCATTAAGGAAATATGAATTTCGCATAAAAATTGGGAAATTGAAATACAAAAGTGGTCTTGTTATATAAAGAGTTTAAATTCAAAATGTTCGAAATAGTCTCAGCCTTCCCAAAATGAATTGCTTATTGTATCAATTCCACAATTAAATTAAATGTAAAATAAACAAAAAACTTTTCAGGAAGAGGTTATCAATTGGGCATTTTGTCATGTGTGCAATTTTCTAGTTGGGATATTTCTATATGTGAAATCTTCGGTGTGCACATTTTACCACATGCACTTTTTTACTTTCGAGTAACCGTAGGTTACTGAAAGTATTGTGATCGTCAAAAAAATCGAAATTGAGTTTTTTTATGAATTTCAACATTTTATGACCCCCTGAACTCTAAAAAATAAGTTTTACAAAAATGTCTGTGGGTATATGCATGTGCGCGCGCGATCCGTCCGCAGCCCTTACGGGAAAACTATTGGACCGATTTTGATGAAACTTTATATCTTTTCATCTTTTTCATTATTTTTAATTGATTCTGAAAATTTCATAGTTTCAAAAAATTAAGGGTAGTTTATTTGAAATTAAATCGTATACCTCAAAATATGAAAATATTTTAATTTACTTTTAACTACTAATTACTTTTTCTTGAAGATTACCTATAATTTTTAATTCTGTAATTGTAACTTGCATATTTTCACTATTTAAATTCAGTAGTTACTGCTATAGAAGGTACTTTCGCTGTACTTCACAAATGGCTCCTCAAACACTAACCGGAAAAATTTAATTACATTGAGTGTCCAATATATGGTATTATTGTCTATGTAAACATCAAACCTAGATGAAACACATACATTGTAAATACGTTCTAAAATAGCTCAAATCGAGCCAAACGCTAAATAATAACAATATTGTGGTATCACAGAATAGTTTTATTGAATGTAAAATTAAATTCAACTACCACAGAGTAGATGTAGCAGAAAAAAATGCTTAACTTGAAAAATTGAAAATCAGTAAAATTGAATTTCGAAAATTAATAAAGGTAAAATTTGAACAACAAAAAAATTAGCGAAAAGTTTTTCAATAGTAGATTTTTAGTATTCACAACAGCTCTTTGTTAATTATCTTATTTACAAAACTTTCTTTATTTTTAATATCAACTGAGTAGTAAAATAATGTGATTACATGTTATAATTAAAAAAAAAACGCGAAAATCGCGCACGTACAAAAACGTGAAACTAATTAATGTGCAGGAAATAGTGCAATTAACACGTGGTGAAGGTGCCTGACTTATTAGCAGTGTTAATGCAGAGGGGAATAAATGAAAACATTTTGAATGCGATTTCAACTAATAGTTTACACTTAACTGACACGGGATTTCGACGTGTCCAACCTATAATTTAACTCTAATAATACATAATAATATGGAGTATTAGTATTTCATTAACAACTTTCCAGCCGTGCCATAGGGATATACTATACGCTGGCACTTTGACGTCTGCGCCTCCCTATAGTATACATAAGAAGATGAAACGCGCGTCGTCATTGCGCGTCGCGATGCCGCGAGACTAGCATCGTCGTGTTAGCGTGGAATAAGCCCACACGCGAAACACGCGGCTCTCGCATATTTTTTAACAACTCAAAATCAACAAATACATATCCTCCCGAAAACTCGATTTTTTTCTTATTATGTGTGTGTGACGTTTTGTTATTGTGGAGTGATACTTAAGTAGATTTTTAATTAATGTGTATTCGTGATTTAAAAGTCTCATATCATTAGCGAAAATGTCTGAAAGCGCTTATAACTCACCAATGCCTCTAAGAAGGTTCACAGATTCTTGCTGTAGTAGTCCTGCAAGAAGTA
>JAODAH020009569.1:0-45506 GCA_027574865.2 Coproporus ventriculus | reverse complement strand
CCTTCTGCCTTCTGCCTTCTGCCTTCTGCCTTCTGCCTTCTGCCTTCTGCCTTCTGCCTTCTGCCTTCTGCCTTCTGCCTTCTGCCTTCTGCCTTCTGCCTTCTGCCTTCTGCCTTCTCATAAACTCATAAATTGCAAGAATCCTTTATAATTAAAAATTACCAAAGACTTCTTAGAACATTAAAATAATCTATAAGAATTTTAAAATGTCTTGGGAAGTTTCAAAATTTTCTTGAAAACACCGATAAATAAGAAAATTTTATCGAAAAAATATAACGTAAATTCATTACGAAATTATTGAAAATTTGAAGAATCGTTTGAGTTCTGCCTTCTGTATCCTCCATTCTTCCTGCATTATCTATTGTTTATCGACTATCTTTTTTCTTCTTTCTATTGTGAAAAAGAAAAACTTTGAAGTTGGAAAATTAAAGCTTTGCGAAGTTAGAAAACTCGAAGTTTGAAATTCGATAAACAGAAAACTTATAAAATCGAAAAATAAATTTAACAGAATAAAAAATAAAAAAAAATGTAAATTGCAAGCGAATGATTTATCGAAGTTAGTGATGGGAAAATGAATTTATATTGTATGGTATTTTTGACGGAACATGGTAATTTCGCATATCATTTAGTATAATAAAATGTGTACAGAATGTAATAATTTAATTTAAAAGCATGAAAGTGCAAGGGAAAATGATGCGGTTTGTGTAAAAAAAAAAACAAGGGCCGGGTAGTTGCGGTATGCGAAGAGTTGATAGATGATGAAAATGTGTATTGGAATGAAGAGATGAGTAAGTGCATCCACTTTGCAAGAATATATCATGTTGTGAACGTGTGGTGGGTAATAACGATTCAGTGAGAGTGAAACTAATAGCCATTAATAATATACCGCCAACGCTATGTAATGTTAGACCTCGAGCCATCAAAGCGCTTCGCCCATGAACTTGAACACACATCCCCCCATTTCTGCACGATATTTTTTAATAAGTTAATAATTTCAATTAAAAAAATTAATCAAGTATCAATAGTGTTTGTACACGAAGGGTTTCGTTTCGATAAATTGCCTAATAAAAAAACACTTCCACCAAAGTAAGTAATACAATTCAACTATTTAAATTTAATTTAAGCATTAGGCATTTTGCATTCAAAAAACAATAACATCGAAAAACAAAGAAAATTGATAAAGTTCAAAAATAAAAGTAGAGAAAATTAAAATTTTTGGAAAATCAAAAATTTACAAATAAAAAATAATATTGACCTTGAGATTTTGAAACGTCATATTTGATATTTTGATATTTGGATATATTTAGTTTATTGATATTTTGATATTTTCTATATCGTTTGTTATTGTTGTTTTATGTTTAATATTTTTTTAACTAAAATAACTAAAAGATATATTCAGATATTTTGACTTTTTTGATATTTTTTTAATCTTTTTTCGACAATTTTTCATGTATTTTGAAAGTCCAAAAATTATACTGGAATTATACCAGAGTGGTCAGGCCCGCAAATAATATATGCTGCCCTGGTGTGGTGACCAAAGGTCATACGAAACCCCACCAGCATTTGATATTTTAACATTTTGATTCAGACAATTTTTTTTTATTTTTCTTTGATCTTCTTATTTTACAATTTATTAATTTAAATTTCTTGAATTTAGACAAAAATTCATTTTACTGCCGATTCGTTTACAAATGATATTTTGAAATTCTTTTTGAAAAGTATTGACAACGCAGGTACCGATCGTCTGAAAAGTAAATGGATCGAATCCTAATCGAAGGTAAGGTTAAAAAAATGTTTCTCGTGAAAAAAAGGAATCTAAATGAATTGCTGATTAATGTCCCAATTAGTCGAAAACGGTTCGATACTAAAAATAAATTGTGGCAAAGATAAAGGATTTTTATATACAAAAAGAAGGGCAGCTGTCGATGAAGGTAAGAGTGCGAGGAGAGGGCACTGAAACGAATCAACGCGTATATTAACAGTCCAATTTGCCTTACATGGATTTTAATTAAAATGTGGTGTGTATCTGCTTCGTCATAATTAAAATTCTAAACATTACTTAAATGATTACATGTCCCGATAATTAATTACATATTGATTCTTAATTTGGGCGCATCCATTTCGTATTGTCTAATTAATAGAGCTGCTGACATTTTAAGTTCGCCATAAAAATGTTTTCCAATTGAGGTTTTAATTAATTCCGAATTAATTTATTAAATCGATTCAATGGTGATCGGCACGTTTGGTGAGAAAATTATACCTTTAATTGAAAACAAATAGGACTCCGCATTATGCCAATTTAAGAAAATACTAATTTAGAACTATTTGTGCTAAACGATATCAGTGAACAATGCATCATTAAAAATGCCTTCTTTAACTTGAATATATTGGTTCATTTCTCTTTCATTTTTTTTCAATTATTTTGTTTCATTTTTAACAAATAATTTATTTGTACATTTGGGTGCGAATATTCATTATTTTTTTCATAAATTTGGAGAATCACAATTTGGATAAAAAGAAACAACATAGATATACTTCTGGACTTTAAGTACCTAACCTAGGGTAAGTCCGAGCTTCTCTCTGGTCAAAATGCTCACAACAACAAAAAAAAAACTAATTTTTCCTTAACTACGACTTCCCAAGCCTCTTTCCCATTGCAATATTTGGAAACTGTGTAATTGACAGGAAAAGTTTAGAGAACATCTTCGAATGGTGATGCGAAGAAAATTTTCTCTTTAACAAGGCTGTTGCCAAAATATAAAAGGAAAACTACGAAAAAAGAAGGTTCTGCTACAAAGTTGTATGGTCAATTATTATTTAAGTATCGTAGTACACGACATCAATCAGGAAAATGTTGCTGCGTTTATCTTCAATATACAGAACTACCTTAAACTAGGCGCTTTTTCTGATAACTACTATCCCACCACTTGTAATTAAGAAGAAGGCGGAATAGGATAATGGGGGAAGAAATGACGGAAGCGTCAAGATGGAGCAAACATTTATTACTGGAATTAGAAAAAAATATATCTAAGTTTATAACATGGCTCCAGAATCAGCCAGACGAGAGGCGAAAGTATGTGGAGAAAAGGATCTGGCAGAACACGTAGCTCTCCAAACACTCGAGATGGCATGAAAATAGAAACAAGATGGATATAGAAGTAGGTCAAATCGTAAAGTGTCGATAATATCATCCCAATAATGGTAGCATGCCATGAGAAGTGGAGTGCAGTATACAACTTCATAAAGATTACTATGAAAAGCAAATAAGAGGATGAAAGAATGAGGCAGAAGAGAGGGTAAAGTAAATTGAAGAGACCTGAAGCAAACCGATAAAGTGATTTCAAATAGCAAAAGAGGTTTTAATAGGGGTTGAGAGAAAATTACCCTAATTACAAGAACCAAAGAGTACCAAGCGATTTCCTCCATTCAAAATTCAATCAGTTTTTATTCTATATTGATGACACTGCAGACGTTTTATGGAGTTAAAAAAATAATCTCTTAATAATATGAAGGCCGCTATAAATTTGCGGTTTTTTCCTTTAATATATTTTTTAATCTCTCTTTCTCGTCTTTTCAAAGTGGACATAAACCTGACCGCAAACCCACTAATAAATGTTTTGGTCTCTAACCTAATTATTACGTATTAGTCGAAATTAATTACACGGTAATTCTCCAGGTATTTCCTGCCCAAATTTAACACCGGTCTTTTTTATACGAAAAACAAACTTTTTATAACAAAATAATGACGCGCTGTAAATATTCTAGATATCGCCATCCATTACTTCACGAGGCAATTACCTTTTTTATATATAGGCGACCGATTACATTAAATTTATATGAAAAGGAAACAAGAAAAAAAAACGATCAAGCATAAAGGAGAGAGCGAGATATTAATTATAAAGGTTTTCGTTTCGTAATTAAACGGGTGAATATATGATGTAATGTTATTATATAATGTAAAAAAAATGGGGAAAAAGAGGAGCTGGGATGGTTCCAATCGCAAGAAATGTTGGTAAGTAAAAAAAAGGCTTGATGAATTAGTGAACAAATACGCAATGGGTGTTTTTATCGTTTTAAATTTACCGGTTGGTCAGTCAAACGGGCACGATATACGGCGCACTCTACCTTTGATTGACAACTGAATCTTTTAATATGCATGACATTGATCCCGTGTTCACCATATGTAGTAAACAGGTCCATCTCTATTCATCACGAGGCACATATGGATATATAGGGTGGACCCAACAACAACAAACACACATTTATTATTTATTTTGTAAGTTCACAAAAACAATTTTTTTTAATTTATATTTTTTGGTTTTTTTTTTTGTTTTGTCGATATTTCGATATTTTCTTTTTTGATTTATTGAATTTTTCTATTTCGATTCTTCTAATTTTCCGTTTTGGTTTGTTTATTTTTTCGTTTTTTAACTATTGAAATTTTCAGATTTTTTATTTTTGAAATTTTTATTTTTTGTTTTACCGATTTTTTTTTCATAATAAATAATATTATATGACACTCATGCATAAATCTGTTTAAAGTACCTGCAATGTTATAGACAGTCCGTTTGCGAGTCGTGCCCTTAAATCCCTTGCGCGTGCTTTAAACTCTTCATTATGCATTTGTATCATAATCTACTGCATTCTAGCATTTCTACAGAAATACGTTTTAACTTAATTTAATAATTTCATATTAAGTGATTTAATGGTTAATTTGTGTAAATGTTAAGTAGGCACATAAAAAGAGGAATGATCTTATTGTCACGTTAGATTTGGTCGTGTCAAAATGATGGTTGCATTATTAAATTTTCTATTCACGTAAGAGAGATGCAGGCTTGCAGCACTGATTTATATATAAGATGGAAGCTGTGTGATATTTGCCGCTTTCCCATGCAACAAGTAAGAAGTTTCACGGTTAACCCATTTGATATATATCATGATGGAGTTGTGTCAACTCGCCAACGCAATAGCGCAACAGGTTTTATTACCCATTTCTTTCATTTTTACGATGAATAAGTAGCTCCCACAACATGTTTGTGTTTTAGATGCTTGTAAAACACACACACACAAACACAAACACAAAAAAAACGTGTTAAAATTGTTAATTTTATAACACACCGGATTTGTTTTTTGTTTTTTACTTTTTATTTGAGGATATGAAAAAAATTGCGCAAGCAATTTTGATATATGTACAAAAAATTTTCGTTTTGATATTTTAAGATTTCACATTTTTCTAAAATTTTACTTCTGTGACGGATAAAAGTTATATGTACCGATACATTTTTATTACGTGCGCGCGAGCGCGCGCGCGCGCGAACCTTTGGGCACAAAAGGTTTAAGTTAATTAGACAAATATGCATGTTATGAGAGGAGCCAATGTAAAAAGAGTGGCACATATAATGCTAGTCACCATAGTATTGTTCTTGTGCGTTGTCCATTGTGTAGCTGTCATGGACACGACCATAGCATTACGTACCATGAGTCCACACATTTCTCATGACCAAAGAGAAAGATTGAAATGTCTTCGTAATATTAAGTTAGGTGTGATGATAATGGACCTTGCTCCATGAAACCATTACCGATGCTCGCAATCATTCCTGGCCTATAATAAAATCACACACACACACAGACACACAATGAGAGCATTAATCACTAATTTCTGATTGGTAAAGCACTCAAATACACATAAATCAAATACAAATGAGAAAAAAAATATGAGAATCTGATGCCGGGGTGGTCTTTCGATTTAAATTTCCCAAAGATAATTTAAAATAGTTGGTAGCGAGCTTTTTCGATTATCCCTTACTACTTTTCGATTTAATTAAATGATTTGGTCATAAATTAGTTAAAAGGCCGCAAATGCAATCTAAGTTATATGCGGTTTTATTTTATATATATTTTTTACGGGAACCCAACAAGTCGTAAAATCCAAGAAATCTCGCTTTTAGGACTCATTTGTGCTCTTTAAACAAAATTTATAACGACGTTCATGTGGTTTATTATGTTGGTGACGTTATTACTTAATTTTTACTGATTTTTTTTTAAATATTTTTTCATTTTGTTAATTGAGTAAATAAAAAATTTTAAAATTGCTTTTGAATTAATTTAAAATTTATTAAAAATAAAACGGAATCACAAAATTCAAAAATTATTTTTTTTTCACATTTTGACATATTGATATTTTACATTTTTATAGTTGTCATTTGAAATTGTGTCTTGCACTCTATTTAGTTCAAATTTTAAAAGCTACCTATTAAATTTTTACATACTACTCGCAAATTTGAAAAACATTGGAAGAATCGAAAATTTTCTTTATGTTTTTGAGATATCTTAACATTTTTGACGTTTGGATACTTGAATTTTTATCTTTCTCTCTCTCTATCTCTTTTTCTCTCTCTTTATTTTCAAGTGGTTTTGATAATGCTCCAAAACATTCTGAACTGGTTATTAATTAATTTATAAATTGTTTACACCAGATGCTACCTATCAACAAAAACAAATCTTTGAATTTTATTTATTTTATTAATCTCCGTCATTCAATTTATGTTCGTTTTTTTTTTATAATTTTATTTTGTGTTATTTAAAAATGTGAAATATTTTAATTTTGCCCTAAAGAAAATACTAAATCTTGTTTTGAATGTATTTATACTAATAAAATTGTAAATTATGTAGTGTTAATTTTAATAGTTATCTACCTGATAATAAAATACAATATTTTTGCATCAAAATATAATAAATTGCTTCATTTAAATAAACCGAAAATAAAAAATCATAAATTTCAAATGGGAAACAATTTAATAAGAATGCATAAATTTCAGCGGGAGCAACTGCTTTTAATTAAGTGCCAAATTAATTTATAATCGATGACTATGAAAATATTTCTCGATTTTATTTTAGGGGGAACATTCTGTTATTATACCTGTATAACAACAGTTATTATATTTTACATTATGACCAACTTAAAACGTTCGCACATATGTACTACGATAAACAATTTTTATCATTTTCAACGGTTTTTCTTATTTTTAAAAATTTTTTCAATATGACAGTTTCCTTAATTTTAACAATTTATATCATTTTAACGATTTTCAGGATTTTGTTTTTATTTTGACAAATTTCGTCATGATTGAGGTTTTTATTTTATTTTAACGATTATTTGACGATTTTTACAGTATTCAACTATTTTGTTATTTTTTTGTAATTCTTTTATCATTAACTATTTTTATAATTATCACTTATTTCGTTTATTTCAAGTTTTTTCATTTTGACGCTTTTCGTAATTTTCATCGATTTTCATCATTTTCCAAGATTTTTGTCATTATGAAGAATTTTGTCATTTTCAACGATTTTCGTCACATTAAGACATTTATTACTTTAATATTTTCGATATTTTGTCGTTTAATATTTTTAAAATTTGATATCTAGATATTTTATCTCAAAGTTCTTTTATTCGTTTTGGCAGTGCTTTTCAGTATTCTCAACTGGTTTTACTCTCTGTTAATTTTTTTATTTTTTATTTGTAAGGCTATCCGCTGTGAACAAACTGTATTGCGCTGAATGAATATTTTATTTTGTATAGGGAGCATATTGAGAGGAGTCTAATATAATTGTAAGAAGTCATCGCGCGCTATATATGTGAATTATAAATAACAATAAGAACAATAGATCGAGTAATGATAAATGAGTATTATGATGACAGGTTATGCTGCGTCAGATCTATCCAGGTGGTTACACAGGGTCGTACAAAATTTCGCTATTTTCTAAAATATTAAATTTTTCATGGTATAAATATGTTTTTGAATGGGTTCCCTCTAGGCTCTACAATTAGCCCCTTAATTTGTGACGTTTTTAAAAGAGATATTCTTAAAAATGCGGTTGATTGGTTCGAAAGGAAATTTTTTGAAGTACGATCCTGCCCACATCGCGGTGATATCTGTGTAATAACATAATAAAGAAGGCACGGGGGCTCTTCTCAGTGGGTCTGGGTGGTCTAAGCTAACGCCCCGAGGTCCCTGGGTCATCATTAGTCTGTTGCAAAAGGCGTTCTAATTGCCCAGCGCTCGAACACCCAACTACTCACACCTTCCGTCCATCCGTCCGTCCATCTACTACGTGACCGGTACCATTATACCTACATACCTACATCATATGCATGTCGGAATTTAACACGGATCCAACCACGAATTTTATACGACTGTCATTTAAGAAAAATGTGCGTATAACCTTTATATGCTAGAAAAGCATAATTTTTATTTAAAAAATATGAAAGAATCATATTTTCTTTAAAAAAATCATTGATGCGTTCAAAAATCACTTTTCCAAAAAAAAATTCATTTTCCAAAAAAAAATCACATTTTCATATTGACCACGTTCCTCTTTTGGCATACAAATTCGCTTTTAATTTATTTTTCTGGACTTGCGATTGAAACATTTTAATTGCTGATCCCTGCCCTAGGCTATGTAAATAGCACTTTACGCACGTGTGCGTTTTACTTTACGAATCCATAGAAATCAGCAATATTATTAGAATTAATATAATAAATATTTATGCGGACTTTTATTTAATGAATTATCGAAATATGAATTATTATATAGATTTTTTTACATGGCCTACACGAAAATCTGCACGACCCTAGTCACAGATATATTTTTGATGAAGATTTTTATTATTTCAATCAGTTAAAATCAAAGAACCTAAAAGAGTCATGTGAAAAAATTTTAAAGTGAGTGAAATTCGAACCCTGAATGGAAAGCAATCTCTCTACTAGTAAGCTACCCTTGACGGATGTGATTTGAATTACTCCAACATAATTTTCATATATCGAAAAATTAGGAAGATGCATTTTGTAACGTGTCGTGTATATCGGTAGTGTGTTGTAGCCTTAAATCTACCTCTGGTTAAATGTTTATAATATAGTTACCTATTTACTTACTTTTTATATTCAAAGTGTGCAAGTTTTTCAATGCATTTAAATCTTTTGTGCGTCAATTCCTTTTTGCTTGAATAGGAGTTAATTATCACGAGGACATTTTTTTGAGTCATCGAATGTAATTTAGTCGATAATAAAAATGTTTTTCTATTGTATATTCATTGTGTCGGACGTTTTCTTTGAACAATTCAGGAAATCTCTCCCAAATTGGCCGTTGATGATAACTATAATGGTTGGAGTGGCAATATAAACATAATATCAAATTACTAAAAGCTCACACATACCTTTTCATACACATAAGTGTTTCCTTTCCATTCAAGAAACTTGTTACAAAATACTACTATGAGTTGCTTTTATTGTTATTTATTGAACATACCTGGCCATTTATTATATAAAAAAAGAGATGATGAAGAGAGAAAAAGAGAACCGAATATGAATTGTCACGTCCGGTTTATAATCAACTATTATGGGCAAATATCAAGTTATATAAAACTGAGACTTCAGGTTTATCTTAAGCGCGTGTGTGAGATTATGTTTGTGTGTATGTGTGTGTGTGTGTGTGTGTGTATGTGTTAGATTTCCATTAATGAATATTTTGGAATTTCTCCAGTCGGACGATGAATATTTGTGACAATATCCATGGCGTTCCCACGCTAGTGGACATCGAAAATGTACATACAAGAATTCGATTTTTTTAACAGTAGCGATATACATCACACTCGACCATGATATTTTCAACATTTGACCCGAATTCGTGCATCAATCATTTTGTCAATGATACAGGACCGGCTTAAGATTAACAAGAAGAAGAATTGACTAATTTAATTAGGATATTACACCAGAAAGGCATACAAAAACAAGTCTACCGCACAAAAACTCGACTTTAAGACTGGTCGAAAATGTTTTTAGTACATCCATAAATAAAATTAATTATGTACTTTTGTTCTTGTTAGATGAAAATTGTTTAAGTAAGTAGAGAAAAAACATGGGTGTTACATCCAAGAAAACACTAGGAAAATAACTAGAAAAAACAAGGTAAAAGGTGTGTTTCCAGTAGTGTTTCAAAGATTCTGCTTCGAATATGACGCCTTTTTTTGTAATCATGGATAGACAAATTTGCTGTGGCATGTTGCCAAAAGTACATCATATTGAGCAATTATAAGAGATTTAGAAAATTTGCAAAAAAATTCTTTTGATTTGATTAATATTTTGGAAAAAGTTGTTATCACAACACAAGAATTTTTTAAGTAAAGTCAAAATCAGAGAAGCCGACCCAAATGTTAAAACAAAATGTTCAAAATTTAGAGCCGACCCTGTTTTTAGAATATGCAGCTCACATTAAGATCAACATTTTCCCGGACCAGTTCCGATTAAAAGTACAGCACAAATCAATTAACACCTGATGAAAAATCTAAAAGTCATAAAAATCGGATAACTGTTTTGTAAGTTGTGTGCGTTAGCGCTGGCTTCGATCAAGCTCGGGGCGACGCGCTTTACCCCACTTACAAAAGGATCATATTCTGATTGATGAATTCATTAAGTTGATGGGTTAATTAGTTGGTTTTATTATCGGGCGCAATTAGTAGCCTGCCAAATCCTCATCGGGCCCACTCAACACCTTATCACATTAAATTTTGATTGACGGCAAGGCGCGCATCCTGTCCGATCGAATTAATATTCTACGCATCTCCAGGAACTCCTTCGGTGTCCAATTATTTCCCTTGTTTTAAAGAATTTTTATTGGCATGAAAATATTTTTTTTATGCTCAATAAAAGCAAACTAATCACCCCAACAAATCTATCTCCTGTTTTTTTTTTCTTCTTTTTTTGATTGTTTAGACGTGATAAACCACGTAGCTAACATTAAGATACTTCCATTAAACATTTCAGAGAGGGAGGAACAGAGCCCTTTTTGTTTTACCCTTCCAGTTGAATCCTCTCGCTCCCTAAAATGTTTACGAGATCCTTCCCGCAAAATCCAACATCAAAGTGTTTGTGTTAATTAATCGCTTAAAAGTTGTCTGATAATACAATACCAGAATGAATATCTGGAATCCACTTAAACGGCATTCAAACATTTTAATCAAATAGTTTTGATGGTATGAGAATGAGCATAGTTTCGGTTGCATATCACAATTCTCACAAAACGTTCACACGCTAAACAAATTTGTGTTTTGTGAGGTTCGTTTCAGGATCCACATTCCTCTGGAGGAATTTGCAGTAACTGATGATTGGCTTGAATTTGTAGAAGGGGAGGAAAGGTGAAACAAGGATTGGGGAGGGAGGGTGGCGTACGATGCTTCCTTCAACTCTTAATAATGAACGAACTCGATTATGAATAGCCGCATAATTAAAACACTGTACCATTTCAATTTCAGAACTTTCTCCCTCTCTTTCCTATTTCTGCCAGGAATCCAAACATCTTCATTTATCCTCATTCATTATTGAAATAAAATGTTTCACAACCTCCAGAAAGCTAAAAACTTCGAACTCGAATCTCACCGGGTTTAGATTTTTTCTCTTTAATTTAATTCTTAAAATTTATATTTCAATCTCAAAAAGCGCATTCCCAAAACGAACTTGAAAATAAAGCACAAGAACTTTGAGAAAAATATTAAATAACTAACTACTAGTTATTTTAGCCATTTTAATCATGTCAGTAATTTTAGTCATTTAGAAGGAAAACAGCAGACAAGACGAAGCTTAAACAGCTGGGAAAATTTTCAAGAAGTCTGATAGAATATCATAAACAATCCAATTTGTCAAATTATCTATTGAAATTAATGGAAAAGATCGACTATACATTATTGCACAGTACTCATCCATAAACGAAGTAGAAGTTTAATATGTGATTAAAGATCTCGAATCTAAAAAAGCTCAAGGGCATGATAAATATCCAAATAAAGGAAAATTCTGCCAGCTGAATCTGACGCCCAACTGCCTAGGATTTATAATTTTTGTATAAAACTGGCGCATTTTCGATCAAAATGGAGGAAGTCGACAATTATAACAATCCCAAACCAAGACAACCTTTTCTAAAGCTCTTCAAATAAAAGATCGATAATTCTTCTCTAGGCTAAATATTAGAAAAAATCATAAATTAGAAATTGAAAGATTTCATCGAATATAACAATCTTATTTTTCTTCAATTTGGCCCAATTTATCTGCAAGAGTTCAAGTCCTCCGATTAGAGCAGAAACTGGGAGCCATCAAGAAGAAGAAAAGCTTTCCAGTACTGCATCTAATAGGTATCGAAAGAAGCCATGACTGCTAGTGGAGAGGAAGAATCATCCATAAAATTGGTTCAATTGAAGGTACTTCACCAAATCACAAAAATCAATCTGTCATTTTTAGAAGGAAGGAAATTCCGAGTCAAAGAAGGCATATTTACAAAAGAATGGAGAACAGAAGATGAAGATGCAGATAGTTTCTTCAATATTGCAACTAATAACATTCCGAATGATGCCAAATACACAACTAATTTCGATTTGCAGAAGACATTGTAGGAGGAAGGGATATTAACTTAGTTCTAGATAGACTAAAATATGCGACAAAAAAATTTTCAGGTGGTTGAAAAACTGGAGAATTAAGTTCAGCACATTCTAGACGAAAATTATAAACCTAAGCACAAAGAGATCAAAACATGACTTTGTCAAAACAAACAACCATTGAGTGAACGTTTCGAAAAATAATTCTCTTAAGAAAGTCAAATAAGCTTCAACTACTCAAAAACACGATAATATCTAAAGTGCTATACGGTGTAACGAAGAGACCCAAATTACGACCCAAAAGTCTTACAAGTAGTACTCCAAAAATTTAATCAACAAAAAGAGAATTTAATTTAATTTAAAATCATAAAATGGATGATTGATGTATTTTCCAAACCTGAAGTCAGAATTCAAAAATAACTAAAGATAAAAGAGTAAATTTCAAAAGATCAAAAAGTGGGAAATTCAAAAAGATTGAGAAAAATAAAATCTTGAAAAATGCGAAAATTTAAATTTATGTCAAAGATGCTGTGCTGCAAACCATTTAGACTAACCATGTCAAAATTTCCCCTGACTTGCATTGAACCATCTTCAGAACCTGACCTGCTCACCAAGCCGTATCGTGTGTAAGAACCTTAAGTCTAATTTAAATTAAATTGTCGTTTTGTTTATTTCTTTTCCATTTTAATCTTGCAATCATCTGAATCTAAACGTGCGATATTAGTTTTTAAAATTGGAAACAAGAAATGAAAAAGAAACTGGTGGTTGCATTTGAATCCGATCGTTAAATTAAATCGTGAATTGTTTATATTGTCCCTGTGAAAATAAAGTGGCATGTCGGGGCGTTGGACAAGTGGAGGTAAATAAAATTCAGAATAATTCAGTTTTTACGTGTTGGCTGCCTTGAAAATTACCATCGAAATGGCACAGTACTGAATTTGCCAGACCTCATCTAGAATCACAACGTTTTCATTCCCGTTTCGCACGGTATAAATCCGTCCGCATATTTTTATTCTGAAAGAAAAAAAAACGTTAAAATAAATAAAGGTCGCGCATCTCCAGTATATTGACGCAGCTCGGTCATAAATAACGAGTTGGTTTTGTTACATTTTTGCTTTTATTTATTGTCTCATTAATAATAGATGTGCAAGTGTGCACGCAGGCGATCAATTTCTTCGTATGAATTTTTGTTATGAACAGAGATGTCATAATCACATTGACGGCCACCAGATGGACAGTCATGTATTATTTAATTCACGCAATCTCAAGACTATTAAACTACTAATTTGATGAAATTACAAGTTCAAACATATTATTGAATGAAATATTAATTGAAAAAATAAGGAAACTTAAAAAAGATGATCATCTAGACAAATTATAGTAAAAATGTCGAAATATGAAATGCAGAAATGTCAAAATATCAATTATCTAAATATCAAATGTCAATATTTTATTTTCTTTGTTTTAAACATCAAAAGGTAAATATCGAACGTCTAAATGTCAAATGTCTAAATGGCAAGATTAGTATTTTAAATAAAAATTTTTAAAATTAAACTGAAGATGAAAATCCACTTCAGGTGTGACCTCATCTTGAATTTCTAGGGAAAACGCAGAAAGTCCTGGGTTCGAATCTTTTTCTATGTATAATTTCAAAGAAAATCCATTTTTTTCTCAAAAAATTAAATTTTCCATGAAAATATCAAATTTTTCTTTTATACTTCTGTTGTTATATTAATCCGTTCTTCAATTCTTCTATTTTTCCCTTCTTTCATTTTTTTCTCTTTCATTGTTACTTTCTTTTATTCTTCCATTCTTCCTTCTTTTCTCTTTACTTTTTTCCACTCTGCAATTTTTTTATTCTTTTTGTTCGTTAATTCTTCCACTTCTGCTTTCTTTTATTTTTTTTCTTTGATTCTTTTATTTATTTTTTTTTTATTATTATTTTTTATAATTCTTCTGATTCTTTATCTTTCCGTACTTTCAATTGTTCTATCTTCCCACTTTACTTTTCTCCAATATTTAATTGGTTTCTTCTATTTGTCAATTCTAATATTTTTTCAAACTTTCGTTTTTCCATCCCAATTCTAGTTCTATTTCTTTCTTTTATTCTTTTATTTATTCTCTCTCTTTCTCTGTTTCTCTAGGAATATCTAATAATAATAATAATAATAATAATAATAAAAATCCAATGAACTGTCTTGGAAAAACTTCAAATTTCTTTCTAATGCATTCGATCGAAAAAAAAAATTTTTAGTACATTTCAAAATTTTATCATTCAATATTATCATAAAAAATCATACTTTCCATGAAAATCAAATTTTCCTTGGAAAATCGCAATTTTCTTAAAAAATCACATTTTCTATGAAAAATTGCATTTGCCTTGGAAAATCGCAATGTCCTTGAAAAATCACATTTCCCATGAAAATTGCATTTTCCTTAGAAAATAGCAATTTCCTTGAAAAATTACATTTCCCATGAAAAATTGCAATTTCAATGAAAAATGGCATTTTCCATTAAAATTCCAATTTTCTTGAAAAAATCTTATTTATAAAAAGCAATAATCATAAGCTCTACGGTTATACTGTTTTATACAAAAACATGTTACCAACCTATTTATACCAGAAATTTTCCTTGGGCCACATATCAATTTTGCTTGCTTAAAATGTCAAAATGTCAAAATGTTTAATGTATAATTGCATGTGAAAAGCAAGAAAATGGTTACAGTATTTAAATAAAAATGAGTAAACAAATGTAAAAATTGTAATTTTTATTTAAGTTAGTAATAAAATGAAAGAAATACAATTAAAAAAATAAAAATAAGATAAAGTATATTACGTAAATAAATGCGGGAAATACAAACGAAAATGTTTATAATGAGTTTAACAAATAATTTAAAATACAAATTAGTTAGATCGAAATCGTGATGAAATAAGCATCCACGCAATTACACAAACTATTTATTATCTTATGGAATGAATGAAAGAGGCTACTGTTAATAGGTGTTAATTCTTTATGGTACGTTTCTTACTTGGAAAATTCCAGTCACATGACCGACAAGTCGGACCACAGCGATTCTCAAACGAAAAAAAAAATAATAATAATAAATAAAGTGAATAATTCCAAGACATATATTTTGTTAGGGTGGTCCGTATACAATAAAAATCCCTCTCACGACAAATTTAAATGAAATCGTATGCGTAACAAATAGATTAAACATTTTATTACCCCTCAACGCGTACCATTGCGGATTTGTCAGGGTTCGCGATTTCATTCAAACAAAAATTAAAATGTTTGGGTTACACGATCGACAATATAAACCGTGCGATATTCAAATTGCATGTTGGATAAGAAAATATAAATTTAGATCGCTACACATACAATATAATAATAGTTTTTTATATACGTACGCATTAAAATTTATTTTTTTATCACAAGTAAGGAATTTATTAATAATCTATGGGAGCGAAAAGAAACAATTTTAGTGCTGAGGTGAATATTTTTATTTTTTTTTCTGAAATCCCTAAAACAACTAATTTAAACAATTAAAAATTCTTGACATTGGACAACATTCATTACAGTTAAACTGTGGTACAATTTTCCTTGTAAGTTTCTTGTTTTCAAATTAAAGATGATTCAACACAATTTCTAGCTACCACAAATAAAAACAAAAGAAATGATTAGGAAGACATTTATTTTAACAAAATGCCATTACTTGAATGCAGTTTATAATTTAAGTTATGCAACCAACAATACACAAAATCGGCAGTGAAATTACATTTTAGTGGCGATTTGAAGTTATTTTACTGCCGATTTCTTCCATTTAAATTATTTTTATAAATTACAAAATCTAAATAGTCTATATGACAAATGTCAAAATATCAAATGTTAAAATTATAAAATGTCAAAATAATAAATTTTTCAAAATAGACAAAATATCAAATATCAAAACACAAAAAAAACGAAAAATTAGAATAAATTGAAAATTTTAAAAAAGCATTGAATAGAATATCAAAAAAAAATTCGAAAATAGAAAAATTGATTAAATCGAAAAATTAAAATATTGAAAATCAAAAATATCGAAAAAATAAAATCAAAAAATCTAAATAAAAAGTAGGGAAAATAAAAATAATTGTCAAAATTTTGACAACAAAATCCTGATTAGTGACCTGGCACTTTTCGATCAGTGAGACATAATTGACATTTTACTGACAGCCTATTGACAGCTTGCTGGCAGTTAACAGTCATATCATTTTGACATCAGCAAGATACAATTGACACCCTTTGAAGGTTAATAGACGTTTCTGTCAAAACTCTAACGTGTTTGAGGCATTTCATGATGGTTTTCGTATTCGTCCCCAAACTATCAGCATTTTTATCTACTATGCCATGAATTTTTATAATATTTGTTATATTGACATTTGATGTTTAATTATATTGACAATTGATATTTTGTCAAGTTTAATATATTGACAGTTTGAAGTATTAACATTTGATATTTTGATGTTTTTACAATATTTTTTCTTGCACTTTCTAAAGTTTCATCAATGTTCTATTTTTTCTCACTTCTATTAACTACACGAATTGCAAAAATAATGACTGGTTTATACGTTACTATTATGCATACCAGTGACTGGTAAGTAGTGACTTGCAAGGTGTAGAGAGCACCTTGTAGTGACCGGTAATGACAGGGAAACAAAAACGTTTGATTAACTGGCAAGCTTGTACTTTCCACACCAATTTTTCTGCAAATACATTGTCAGCTATTGGTATTAGTCGGAAAACAACTTCAAATTACATACCGGTTATTGACAACATGAAAACTGCTACTTGCCCATCCCTCCCGGCGTCAGTGCTGGCATTGTTAGTAGTATCTCAAGTGGTATGCTAATAATTAGTAACGTGTAAACCAGCCTTAAGTGCCATGGCTTGCGCAGTCCTTCTCTGGAGCATTTTAATTTAAACAGTCAGGTTCAGCCTATTTTCACATGTGTGTGTGTGTGTGTGTTTTTTTCAATCTCAATAATGTTAGAGATGTGTGGGTTGTAGGGTCTTTGATCAAATTAATTAAAGGTCCACCTTAAAAACATTCCGCTTCCTGTTTTGAATACTTTCAGAAAGGGGATGCCATTTATTAGATTGGCCCTATGAAGTATCCCATTGCGAAAGGGGTTCACGTGCACCCCACCATTGTGCGCCAGCTGCACACAATCGGGGCGCTATTTACAAAAGCACAAAATGTAATCGAACTGAAAATGTATCTGGTCTTAAAATATTCCTTATCTTTTACTTCTATATACGCATCCATTAAGTTAATCATCCTGTGCCGGCAGTAATAATTTAAAATTTTATGAAATGGTCACATGAAAGGTAGCAAATTGAAGATCGTAATTATCGGCGGGGTCCCGATAATAAATAAAATGTTTATTGCTTCTAGTAGGGATTTCATTTTCTGGTATGGTCTGTGTATGTATCTGTTTGTGTGTGTGTGTGTGAATCCTGCCGGCAACGGAGGTTTATTAAATAAAGTTATCTTTTTTATATCTAGTACTAAGAACACGTTTAAGCGGTATGTAATGGTTTGACGTGTTTCGTTATTAGGCCTTTGTGATCCTTGATGAACGAAACGCGTGTCGTCTTTGAAATTGAAAATCGGACCCACCTGACACTTTCGCACGCGTGAAATCTTTCACTTCTTTCCATCTATGAACAATAATTTAATACTATAAATACAAAACAATTTTCTATGCATGTCATCGATGGCGTTAGTAATAAGGTGATCAACTATTTTATGTACGAAAGAAATTTTATTGAATTTATGTCCAAATTTTTGCATGTGCTCTCACTTTCACCAACAGGTTTCAACATTTAATATCGATACTTTTCGATCTATATCGATATAAACATTTCGAAAGAAAAACTAACAAGTCACTGGTATCGAATAAAATGTTAAGTAGTTTAAATTACATTGTACTATAGACCTTCTTGTGAATAGAAATTAATTTCAAAACCTTCCGCAGACTCCGTGATGGAAATGAAGTAAAATTAGTTCAAATTGTAGGTTATTTTAACAAATTTTCAAGTAAAGTAGCGCAACTTTAGGACTTCTAATAAGTATGACCTTATGACCTCTAAAAAAGCAAAATTTTTGTTCGCCCAAAAAGGACCACAGTACCTTAGATGAAAAAAGTTTAATGCAAAATATATTTTTGCAAGCGCTGATCATATTCTTTTGTCAAAGAAATGAACCAATAAAAAAATGAAAACAAGCATCAAATAAAAAAACTCAATAGATCCTCGACCAGGAAGGCAGTTAACAAAGGATCTCCACGTCCCAAGAAAGCACATTAGTATCGAATGTCAAAGTGATGCTCACTGTTTCTTTTTTGTCTTTGATGGAATTGTGAATTTTTTGCATCAAGGTGAGACAGTGAAGCATGTGCACCACAAAAGCGATTAAACGAAAAAAATACCAGTGTTGTGGCGAAAAAATTTTTGCACCAGAATAATGTGTCCACACACTCAGCTTTGTCAATTTGTCACTTTTGACAAAAAAATCAGATCATTATCTTTCCTCAGCCTCCTTACATACCAAACCTATTCAATTTGAAGATAAGAAGATTAATTTGTTTGAAGAGGCATAAAGATGTCTGAACGAATGAAATATTGCCGAAACGTTGACAAGTTGATCATTTAAGGTTTTTGTTGTTCTGCTACTGAAAGAAGAAGAAAAATTTTATGAAATTTTTATATTTTCCAGCACATTAATATTATTTAATATTTAAAGATTTATTTTACATTTCTGGACATTTTGACTTTTTTTTTGCAATTTTTTAATTTTATCAAAATTTTGATGTTTTAAACGTTTCTTTTTGCGTTTATAGACACTTTTTACGATTTGAAGATTATTGATTATCACCTAATATTTAAACATTTTAACTTTTTTTGCACTTTTATCTTCTTCTTTTGATATTTAATACTTGATATGTCACATATTACCAACCAGAAAATTTATATGCCAAAAGGTATCCAGATGTAAAAATTTGGAAACATATTCAATATTTGTACAAAAAATAGTTGGTCTATTTAGTTTCATTCTTTCATTTTTCAAACTGTAATGGTGGGATGATATTTTGTTTAACCAATATTAAAAGAAAAAAAATGAAGAACATAATATTGCAAAATTGAAAACGAAATCGATTCTAAAGTTACATATGGTTCATTGTAATCTTTAATTTATGAGACAGTTAGTTGCCAGACTTGGCTCATTAGTGATTACCTCCTTTTTTCTTCTCCTCTTTCATTTTAAAAGTCTTCACAGTGACATTCCCAACGTTTAATTTATATCCTTAAATTAGGCTCCTTCAGATAGAGGACGCATTTTCCGGGGTTATAAATTTCATAAATTTAATTTTAAAATGGTCTGGCGCACTACGACGGAATTCCATCTCCTTTCATTTTATTTTCATGCGGTTTGTTATTAATTGTCTCACTTTGCATTTAATTAACTATAAAATTGGAATTAATTGCCGACGATTAATAAAAATGCACCCTAATTGCGGACGCGCGCACCTCACCGTCATTATCCCACCGCATTCAATTTTCATACAAAACAAGTATTTTAATGAAATACCAAACGCTCACTTGATCAAACAAAGCAGCTACAGATTTACTCTTAATGGATACGCAATTATCATTTTATGTGTTCATTTTTATCGCGTTATTACACTATTTTATCACGAACTTGAAAAGTTCCTATATTAAATCTAAATGTCTTTGTGTATATCTGTGTAGACTCTTTTATCTTTACATATTTCTGAGTTTTAACTGCTGATTTGAAAATTACATTTTTTATCTGCTCAGGTGTTACACAATGTTGAATAATCTGCTAGTCCTCATCAGGTTTTCCTTCAAGTTTTCCAGTGAAGATTCTAAATTGTTGCTTCAAAATATCGAAAGAATTTCAGATAACCTCCTGGCGCTGTTGTAAATTTTTTATCATTTTTATAATTTTTTTTTAAATTAGAAAATATAAGTAAACAACTAAGTAATCACTTTAAGAAATATAAATTCTACTGAACCCTTTATGTACAAACGAAGGTGGTACTTGATATTTTTTTTCTTAATTTTTTCTTTTTTATTTCTTTCTTGTTTATCTCCATTTGACTTGTGAATTCTCGTTTGTACGGATAATTAGCGCGCCTCGGGAAATGATTCAGAATTGTTCTGTGTGAATCATGGAAACCCTTCTCGAAAGTGTTTTGCCACGCCGAATAATGTGCGAAATCCCCGCGTTTCTCATCAATCAAATGATCTGATGATTCCAGAAATTTGTTCGTCCTTTGATGGTCAGGTGCATTTTTAATGAGTCAAAACTGCCTTGCAGGCAAAATATATAATTATTAGTTTCCGACTCAAATTAAATGTTTCATCATTTGACAATGAGAAATATTAATCTTAATATCATCATCATTTTAATGTGGAAAAAAAAATATTAAACGATTTTCAAGAAAATATCAACAAGAGTTTTCCCAGATACGATACAAAGGATAGAAAATGTGCAAATTAAAAAGCGTTAGCATTACTATAGTAATCCGGTAACCTTAGTAATCAGTAAGAGTTAAAATGAAAAAACCTTAAAAATTACAAAAATTCTTCATAATGACGCAAATCTTGGAAAAAAATAGTTGAAAATGATTAAAATGAAAAATCACCAAAAATCATGAAAATTGCAACAAAAAATGGCAGAAGCATTTAAAACGACGAAAACTCTAAAAGTTAACGAAAACCGTTGAAAATGATGAAAATCGTCAAAAACAACTATAAATATTATCGTTAAAATAAATGAAATACCTCAAAAACGATGAAATTTGACAAAATGAAATCGTAGAAAATGACAAAAATTATTCGACATTCCGACTGCGCCAAAATGAAAAATACAAATTTTCATGAAAATGCGTTTTTAAAGAAAATAAGATTTTTCATAGAGAATTTGATTTTTTTTTTTTTGTAGAAAATGTCATTTTAAAAAAATGCACGAAATATTTCATAGAAAATGTGATTTTGCAAGGAAAATGAATTTTTCAAAGAATATCAGATTTATCTTAACCAATGCAATTTTTTATGAAAAATTCGGTTTTTTATGGTAATTGTAATTTTTTATTTAAAATCTGATATTCCAAGGAAAATGCGTTTTTTTTTAAAGAAAAATGGGATATTTTCTTTAAAAATTTCTTTTCCTTCAATGTTTTACTTTAATGGTGGTTTATTTTTATAAATAAAAATGCCTTTATAGGAACATGTAATGCTTTTTCTTTTTCTATGTCATTAGTTGAATATTTAATTACAGACGTTTTGGGTTTATTCACAGCCCTTCATCAGTGCTAAAAAAACAGTATGAACTTAGAATTTTGGACATAAAACAGCATGACCTAATTAATATTTTTTCTTTAATTCTCCTTCCCAAAAACCATTTAACATTTTCTAAATACAAGACGTTTTTTGATATTTTTGGACATTTTGTAGTTTTTAATACTTTCTAATATTTTTGATATTTTTTGCTAATACCGAAAATATCAGAACGTCACACACACACACACAGACATCTAGATTTCATATACAAATTTAAAAAAAAAATTCAAAACACTTACCTGAATGTTTCAAAATAAAACAAAAATAATTAACAACATTTTTTTAAATTTCCATTTGAGATTTTATTATAATAAAATAATATATAAGTGGATAAAACATGTACAAGTACGTTTAAATTATAAATTAAAAAAAAATAAAATCAAATTACTCGAATAGTATCTACAAAATATGAAACATATTAAATCACACTAAAAGATGATACAAGAATTATTTACAAAAAAAAAAATAAAAAAATAAAAGAAAAAAAATTATTTTACATACACACCTATAAAATAAAAATAAATAAACTATAATATCTAAAACTTATTTATAAAAAAAAGAGAGTCGTTAGGTTATTTACAAAAAAAAAAAAACTTCTAAAATTTTATAATGTAAAATTATAAAACGTAGAAGTGTATAAAAAAATAACGAGATTCAAGAAGCTGCACATAATCGTACAATAAAAAAAAAAATAAATAAAAAATATGAATTATAATAAATATATACAGATTGACTCAGCACTAGGGATGAATTAAATCAGTCTTTTTTTTTAATTATTTTACACTCGAATAATACTGATTGGTTTTGTTTTTTTTTTGCAAAAATGAAACGTCCAGCGCTTATTTTTGTCGCGTTGTTTTTTTTTTCTTGTTTATAAGCACGTGTGTATGGTTTTCTTCGTTCTGCATACCTCACATTTTACTTCACAGCACCAATGGAAAGTGCAATTACACCGTTCAACAACGACCACTTCTTGTGGGCGATAACCTCGACCGCAACACATAAGATCGCAACCGTCTACGCCTATGGAAGTATCGTTGCATTGTCTCCCGTGCGTACCCTGAATGCCCAATTTTGGATTACGTTCGCAGAAACCAGGTGATGGTTCTAAATAAACCAAATCTTTAACACTTGGAGGTTTATGATCTGGATTGTAAGGTTTTAATTGGAAACCATATTTATATTTTCGAGGTTTATTCTCCCTTTTACTATGAATACTATTCGAAGTAATCGAATTGCTAAGTTTGTCTTGTTTAGGACGGTTGCTACGAGCGTTATTGCTATTTCTTGCATTACCAGCGTTGCTTGCCATAACTCGAGATGCACCATCGAAACGATCCTTGAGATTATCGCCGATCACACGGAATGGGGGCAGTCGCATCCAACAAGTTTTCACAGTGCAGGAACCCGACATGCCGTGACACTTGCATTCCTGCCGCATCTGAGATTGAACGTGCTGCAAAAAAAGAAACAAAACCGAATTTTTAATAGTCTAATGGTGATTGGTGTGAGAAAAAAAGAGGTTTTGATTTATGCAGGAGGTGATCATTAATTCCGGGTGGTCGGTTCCAGTTTTATTAAAATGCATATTAACTTGTTAAGACCGCCCATATTTAATGAAATGACATTCGCCTTGAGGCGCGATCCTTTCCTCCACGGTAACACTTTATTAAGTTCTCTGCGCGTTTCTCATTAAATAAATAGCATTCTGAAAAGTCCTAGAACTTTACGATGTAAGATTATCATCCACAATTAGAAGTTTTGCAACTAACTTTTCATAAACATTAAAATTCTAATATTTAACTTAGAGCGGATGAACAAGTAAAGATAAAAATTTTGGAAGAGGTTTCATATTCACCTTTAAAATTTAACTTTTCTTATAAAATAGTTATTTCTATACCTTAGGACTAAATTTAATCTTTTTTACAAATATTAAGTGACCATGTAAGTAATAAAAATAATTTTAGTAAGTATTGAGGTATTTTCGAAACATTTTTGAAATTTTGTCATTTTGACGTTTTGAATTTTTGATAATTTATGATTTAACCATTTTGAAATTCCTTATTTTTAATTTTTCCATTCTTTTTTTAATTTTCTTATCATCTGGTATTTTTTTTTTAATTTCGTTAAAAATGTGAAAAATGCTAAATAATGGAATGGGAAGATTGCCAATCTGATACACGACCTATCATATATCGTATCGTACCATATCGATTAGTCCACGTACCGTATCGTCGTAAATTACAAAATTTTTTCGATATCGTATTGGTAGTAAGTGTGTTCAAGGCAACGATAAGAGATATTATTAAAATATAAGACAAAGGTACTAACGCAACGATAAGCCGAAAGCGAAACGTTGAAAGATGTCTTTAAAAAGCGTGCACGAAACCATAACAGAATCATTTGAAATTATTTTAAAAAGGTCCATACGAATTAACGCAACGATGAGCCGAATACATAACGTTGCAAAATGTGTTTAAAAAGCGCAGGAGGTGCTAAACGCAACGATAAGCAAATTTAAAATTGTTTAAGAAAGCAACGACAAAGGCACTAACGCACCGGTAAACCGAAAGCGAAATATTACAAAGTTACAAAATGCAAGCGATAAACAACGTAATGTTAAAGGTTATTAGATTTGCGTCTTTTTGAAGTAAAACTTTTTGTGGGAATAAAAATGAATAAAAAACTGCGTAACTTTCCCCGAAGATGGTCAATAAAAATAGCAATCTTGATTGACAGAGCTTCAATTAACATGGAAACTTTAGCGCTTCTGCGATGCACATGGGCCACGAAGGGGTGAGTCGAAGAAAATATAAAATGATTATTAATTTTTTGAGGACAGTATTTTTTCTTTGAGGTCCCGCAAGCCTAATTTGGACCGGGTCCCACTATTGTTCGCTCCGGCTCTGTTTTGAATGAATTTCTTTAGCTTATCTAACAACGACTTTTAGAAAACCGTATTCAGTTATTTGTTGGTCTCTTTATAGCTTTATCGTTGTAAAAGAAATATCGACGTGTTAGCAGAATGAAATCCCAGCATCCATCTTCCCATTATTTGTGCGCCTTGCGTAATCTAAACGCAGCGAAATATTCGAAACGTACCATAAATCGAGTGGCGGGGCGTTTTAGTAATTTAAGTGTTCCGATATCAAAGCAATAATTAATTAGAATGTTGAGCTAATTAGCGCTATCTCGTTCTGGTTTTCTGAGCGAAAGGAACGATGTGCGCGCGTGTGGGTACGAGAAAAAGGGGGAAAAAAAAGAAGGACTACATCATCTGTGGGGAATTCGTGCAATCGGAGCTGAAGGAACATAAACAGTAAGAACGTGAGACACAATCTGTCAGTTTGAGAAATGATGTTGATTGCACTATTTGTTAAGCCGACATGTTCCACTAATAGTCTAAATTGTATTATAAATGAATATATTAAAAGTGGTGCGAGCGCGCACTCTTTCTTTTCTGTTTATTTTAAATTTACCATGAGAACATTCAACCCGTGATTAATTAATAGATTGGGAAGGGTGGAGAGGGCGGTGTGTGTGCGCTTTGCGGCACTTACCATAAAGGATAATGTAATCGGTTTTTAGTAAATGTAGCGCGTGTGTGATTGCGGAACCGGGGTTTATTGTTGCATTTGCAATGAGATTAAATTTATTAATTTCCCATCCCAGATGTGAGTCTCGTGCACACACAGACACATAACACATGTTCTTTAGGACATTATCTAGTGTAACACGGTGTCTCACCGCAGGATGCCATGGAAGATATTCAGAGACATCTGCGCGCACTCTGCGGGGGTCGCATTACATGGATATAGCACCGCGACTTCATATCCCTACACTTTCCGAATCCCTAATTCGGTTCCGTACAACTTAGCTTGCTGCAACAATATTTTCTTTAATGGAATTAACACAAATCAAAGATTATTTATTAAATTTATATAAGAAATTAAATGGCGGTAATCTTTTGTCACATTTTTGTATCTGTTAATGAAAATTTCCCTAAAGTGTAACTTCTTTTTAAATTTCCCGCTTTTATTTTTTTATTTTGTTATATGAATAATAAAGGAAAAAAAATGTTTTAAAAAACGTTATGTTTAAGAATAGGTTGTTAGTTATGAAGCTTACTGTTTTTGTTGAAATCTCCAAAAATTAGAAATATGGAAGAAATTAAAATTTCAAAAATCAAAATTGAAAAATCTAAAAATTGCGTAAGTGAAACTCTCGAAAATCTAAAAATTTTTAAATGGAAAAGTTTACAAAGCCTAGAAAAATTTAATTACAACATAGATTTTTTTTTACTATATTTTGACTTTCTTTGACATTTGGACATTTAAAATTTCCGTTTCGCAACCGCGCATAAGGTAATCCCAGGCATGTGGCTCTGTTCGCCACGCCGTCTACATAAGACGAACAGAACGAGGCTGCCTCATGCCGCCTCGACTTACCTCTGCCTCAGATACGTAACCGTCTTTAGCAATGCTTTTGAGCATTTTAAACTTAAATTGTACCATACACTTGAAGTCAGATTTAGCGTACAAACATATTCACTTTTAAACTGAGATCATGGCTGAGGTTGAGGTCAGTTGAGGTGATATTGGAATTTTGAAACAAGCAGGCCAAAATTATGTTGTTTTGAATTTCAGATCAAAGATGTGAATGTGGATATTCGAAATGATCAAATTATGGATCTGTTATAGATTTTAAAAAGTAATTTGTGTAATGATCACTTCTCCTTCATAAATAAAATTGATGTTAGAATCAGGATGCTTACCATTCGTCCGGCTTCGTTGTTATGCAGATTCATTTTCTCCCTCAAACTCCTGCCCCTTTCTCCTGTATCGACGAACTCTCTGCTAAACTTGAATCCGAACGCGATATTATCAGAACATCCGCCCCATTCCCAATCTCGTACACCAGAAACTGCATGACTGCCAGAAGCGTGCGGTCGACCCTTGTGATGACTGTAATCGCAATTGCATGTTTCAATTGAACCTTCACTGCAGGCCCTCGCAATGGAGTGTGTGACGGCGGCACTCGTTATGGCGTAAATGAAAGCAGTCTCACGACAACCTACAGAAGAAGAAGAAAAAAGAAAATAATACAAAACAAGAATATGAGTTAATAAATATCGATGGCTGATCAATGGCATATCAGGTAACACGACGGTGCATTCCTCTCGTCAATATGGCCATAAACAACAGGAATCATACTTACAACCTGTCATATCTGACAACGAGCGCGCACACATTTATATGTTTATTATGGGTTTTATTTCATTCTTTATACCTCTACGTGAACATATTTTATTATAACTTGCACTAACTCAATTACACCGGCTCATGCACATTCGGCACGAACCAAATAAAGAAATTACAACTCAATTTATCTAATTGGGGAGATGAAGAAGGGTAATGAATGAAGTTCGGTTGAATGATTGAGTCCCGTGCATTTATTATGTAAATTAGAGGTGAAAGGTGAACGGTAGGGTGCAGCAGGTAACATTAATTTGATGTTAACAATTTAATTTACATCCGAAACGTGCCGCCACTTAAAACGACACCCTAAAAATCTAACTGTGCATTTTAATCACGAACTTTATAACTTTCTAGGTTAAATCTTAAATCTTTGTGTCTGCACGGATTTTTCTCTCTAAATATTTATATATATAAAAATAACAAAATACAAAATAGAATAACACAAACTATTGTAAAAGAGAAATGAATCGGTTGGGAATTCTCAAAAGGATTACCAAAATGAAATTGAAAGTACAAAAACGTGAATTTCACACAAAAAAGAAGTGAAGCATCAAAATGTCAAAATAATAAAAGTCTGTCAAAATGTCAAAAAGTATCTAAAAATCCCCCAAAAAATTATTTTCTTCGTCTTAACTATTTTTGATGTTATTTATGATATTCTGTATTGTAATTTCTAAATTTTCATTTCTGCCTGTATAAAAGTTATAGGTTCTTCTTAAGCCGATTACACATCTGAGGCAGAGGCAAGCCGAAGCAGCATGAGGTTACCTCTTTCTGTCTCAGCCTGTTTTAAAGAGACAACTTTTTTATCTGCGCACGATCGCGTATGCGGCATGCCTTGGCATTGATCCATGTGCGTCCACACTGAGCACGTACCGAGGCAAATTCCTCACTTTGATGGCTCGGGTCGTGGTAGTGTTTGAGGTAATCCTAGCCGAGCCTGCCTCAGATGTGTAACCGGCCTTAGACAAATTTTTTATTTTATAATTTCTTATTTTGATATTTTTCAGCTTTTTTGATAGTTTTTAACATTTTTGTGACTTCTTATTGTTTTGATATTTTGGCTTTTTCACATTCTTTTAACATTTTCTTATATTTTGATAGGTTGACATTTGACATGTGATATTTAAAAATTCATATTTTAACATTTGACTTTAAATATTGTGTCATAAAGTTCTTCTACTTTACTTTTAGGTTCGTTTTGGGAATTCTCATGACAATTCTCATTTTTTTATGAATTTTTAAAAATTTATTTTAGAAAAAAGAAAATGAAATACGTTAAAATCCTCATTGTTAGTTGAACAACCCCTTTTTCTGAAACCGAATACGATGAGTCTTGTAATTAAGCAAATGAACAAAAATATACTTTCCATTAGTAAAAAAGGAATGAGGGTTCCCAGATAGTAATTTAGCAACGGGGGTCCATACCGGATCCGATTCAACCCCAATTCCATTCATCCGCAAACGCTTAGTATTGCCCATTGATTTTTGCTGAATGTAAATCGCATGTGTGTGTGTGTGTATGTGTGTGTGCATGCGACATCCTGTCCAAAATTATTACTCGAGTGGGTCCAGATGTTTATTTTATTATCCTTCGTATCAAACTCGTTCACACAATCATTAAAAAAAAATGAAAAGAGGAGAAATGTTTAAATGAAAATCGAGCAGAAAAAAATTAGACCTCGTGTGAGTTCGTTCATGTAAGTTATGAGTTATAGCCTTTTCGTTAATATGAACCCCCTGCGGTCGGACTGGGTAATTACGTCATCACGTTGCCCCCCATTGAGGCTCTCTTGATATATACCTGCCTGATATACATGTTCAGCTATTGTTACAAACACTGTAGTTTATCGCTATGCATCAACACAACTAATAGAATGATGCATATCAACCCTCTTACAAGGGTGCTTGTAAAAAAAAAATGAAGCAAAATTTTTTTTGAGAAGTTATAGAAAAATATATTTTCTATGAAAATACAATTTTAATGCAAAAAATGATTTTTCAATGACAATGAGATTTATTTTTTTTTAAATTTGAAATGAAAAATGAGAAAATTTTGAAATTGAAATGGTAAAATGTGAAATTGACAAAACTGCCTAATTTTAATTGTTAAAATGACATTTAACATTTTTTCTTGTATTGCACCTTTTTTGTGATTTTTAAATTTTATTTTTGAATGGAATTGAAATCATTTGGATAATTAAGAATTAACCGTATCGATGCTTAGTGAATAATTTACAGCCATTGTCAGTGTGAGTAGCCCCAAAAGGCACAATCATGAATGTACTTACAAATAATAAAAACGAAAGATTTATGGGTCTACTTGACGGACAGTAGTCACCACTTGTACAAAAGCGATGACAATATTACAGTACAAATTCGCCCTTTTTACGCTCATGATTACATCTGCCTGCTGTGTAAACTAACAAAACTCTGAATAGAACATGGAATCCATCTTCACACCAAATTTACAAATTTCAACCGGAAAAGACCTTTCAAATAATTTGTCAATGCTGAACGAAGATTTTAATTAAACTAATTCGAGCGTGGACGTGGAAAAATTAGTTCAGATCCAGGTAAAAGATTCGTGTTTCTAAAAGTGGTATTTCAAGTAGCCATTATCTATAAATCTTCGGCGACTATTTGTTAAGAGAGAAAAAGAAGAAGATGAAGAGAATTAAAAAAAAACAACGAACACGGTGAGCGGGCGATTATCTACCGGATTCCTATTAGTTCCAAATTGATTGGTAATTTGACTCCTCAATCAATGATCTCCGATTAAAATCAAAAGTGGCATGTGTATGCCCAAAGAGCTATATTTAAATTACAATTCAAACTCCCTTAATATTAGGGAGGTTCACATAATAGAGATAAACATTGATAATCCTGCTATTATTAAAAAGAGGGCATTGTTATGCAAATCATTTTGTGTTGTACAGTTGTCACCTTTATTAGCTCCTCTTTCTAACAACAGCCCTTTTAAGTTTTTTTTTTAATGTAATTGATAGGGTTTATATCATTTAGTTACCCGAAAATGAGTTGTCATGAATTGCACATACAAAAAATCAAAAAAGTCGTGGTGTCTTTTATATTTTGATTTTTTTTTGATATTTTCTTGTAGTTTGTTTGTTTTTTTTTAGCATTTTTTAAATACTTTGGTTTGGATTTTTTTGACGTGCAAATAGTTTTTATCCTTCTTTTAGAAAATTTGATATTTTTTCTGAGGTTTTTTTAACATTTCGTCCCTTTTTATTTAATATTTTGATATTTTTGACGTTTTCTACGTTTTTTGATGTTTTTTTTCGATATTCTTTTTGCATATTTTATTTTTTAACAGTTTATCTTTTGAAATATAATATTTTAACATTTGACTTTTTGACATTTTGGATCTTTAAAATTTAAAGAAAAAGAATCAAGGGTTTCTAAAAATTAAAAAATTAAAATATAAAAACGATAGTTATATAGAAACAAGAAATTCTAAATTAGATTAGAAGATTTTAAAATTTTAGAATTTTAATAGCAAAAAAAAATTGAAAACAAAAAATATCAAAATTCGAAAAGTAAAAAATCTAGACTTTTCAAAAAATCAAAATACAAAAAATCTAAAAAAATCAAGAAACGAATATTTTAAAAATTTGTAAAAGTAAAGGAAATTGAAAAATGAAAATCTTAAAAAATCAAGAAATGAAAAACACTAAATATTAAATAGAAACTTATTTTCTGTGTTATTATATGCACTTGTGTCATAATGTAGTGCTTTATGATGTATTCGGGCTTAATTTGAAAATGGTTCGAAAAATGAAGGCATCAAGTATTTATAAGTTGCATATAAAGATCGAAGGCGCGCGCGTGGGCTTTTCTCCACAGGTGTCCAACATTGTACGACGGATGGCAGGTAGTTGTTGGCAACCATCTTCATGGTAATGATTTGATTTAGTACGTCTACTTTCATATTATATGAGTATAGGTAGTTGGGCTAATAAATAATAATGTGCCTTCTTTTTTATTTAAGTTGTTACGGCTTTGCACAAGAATTCTAATAAAAACCACAAACAATTCTATTAAAAAGTCCATTAAGACTAACGAACCTACCATTTCTACAAACAGAATTAATTGCACTAATTTCATAAAAATTCTTTCTTTTTTAAAAAGAAATATATAAATGCATATTATTTTCTAAATATATCCACATTACTATTCTTGGATTAACAAAAACTATATTAAGCGTTACGAAAAATGAGTTTTATAACACTCAGTGTAAAACAATAAATTTCCAACAGTGAAAAGTAAAAATGTTAATTTTCTTATTTTTTTTTATTTACATAGTTTCTACTCTTCAACTTCTTCTGTTTTTATGTTCATTACATTTTTTGTTTTCTTCAATTTGTAGATTTGTGGCATTTCTAACTCTTTAAAATCCTTCATTATTTATTTTCTTTATTTTTCGTTATTTTGATTTTCGACACTCGATTTTTGTTTTCGATAATTTCATATTTCGGTATTTATAATTTTTTTAGACATTAATTTTTAAAAGAAATATACATAAAAATTAAAATCAAGACTTCAATAAATATTAATGCACAACGCCATCTATAGGCATAAAATTATACTATACAATTAGTGCTTTTTTTGTACTTACAGAACTAATTTGGAAAAATTTTGCTAACTCAATTCCAGAAAAAAAAATTGTTAGTTTCGTATCAACATATGTTTTTTTCCTTAATTTGTGTTAATAATCAAAAAAGTTTTTTTAATAAAAGACAACTGTTTGCATACATTTCTGTTATAACTGTTCATATTGCACTTCACAGTTCATAATAATGTCATTAAGCTTATTTCATTTAAGTTTATGGCCTTATACATTTGCATCCAATACAAAAATTCTTTCACACAAACACAACTTCTTGCATACGTAATTTTACAACTACATTATAGAAGTCGGAACGTAAATAAATTAAAACATTCCATTTTTATTTAGAAAATCTAATCATCCTTCGGTATGTTATTAACACCGCCATCTATTTCAAAAGTACCAAATTGTTTCATTGTTGAATTTACAATTATTATTATTTTTTTTTAATTCGTCATGTTGTAAATTCACACCTATAAATTTTTGCCTTATCTTGTACAACCAAAATCAGGTGATATAAATACTTTAGGAAATTAAATTTTTATAGCATGAGAATTATACAATATTTTTATAACAAACAAAGTCATACAAATGAACAATCTTTTTATAATTGTTGTTTAGTACAAATTTGCACCTACAGATGGTGTTGTGTATTATTCTATAAAAAATCAGAGTTTTCTTATAGAACCTTTGAGAATAATATTTTTACAATTAAACTTAAAGATAGTTTGTTGGAGATATAAGAAATATGATGCATAAACTACAAACTAAAAACAGTTTTTTGATATATTAAAAATTTTTGAGGTTATATTTATATTCTCCTAAATTATATTATAAATTATAAAAAGGGTTTTTCCTGGCGGGCATAAATTAGCTATCCAACCGAAGGAGAAAGAGATGTGATGACGATAATAAAAGATATCAATCAATACAATTTTTAATAACGCCATCTATATTTTCTTATTTGTTTTGTGTTGACATTGTTTTATTTTGTTAAAATAAATTGATATCAAAATTGTTTATTTTAAAACTGTTTTTATAAATTTGCTTATTTTTTAATAATTTTATTTTAGACCAAATTTGTTTTTTTTTCCTTTTTCGTTTTAGCAATGGTTTTCTTCATTCTCTGTTTTTCTCTTAACTTCTCGCCGAAACATTTAAATAGTTTGGTAACGAAATATCGACTTTTTCTTAATTGTAGTAATATTTATTTTCAAATAGTTTGTAACACTGTGTCCTAGGTAAGAAAATTCGCATTTAGAATACTGGACCAAGTTACCATTTTTCCAGATTCAACATGAAAGCAATATCCATATTATGTTACTTTAGTTTTTCGACTACAAAAATTATCCTTGTGTGTATATTGCAACGCACAAAAATTTTAAAATTCTGATTAATAAATTTTTTAACCCTGATGATGATTTTATAAATAAAAATCGAAAGTTTAGCCTGAAAATATTTTTTTTATGTTCACGCTAGATATAACTAAATGTTTTCGAAACTTTTTGTATATAAATTATAACAAAAAATATTATTTTTGTGTTCTTATTTATTTAAAGGTAAAATAAAGAAAAATTGGAAGGAAGGGTGTTCAAATTTTAAATAAATAAAATATTTTCTTACCTCTATCAACAATTTTTCCAAATAAATTTTTCCCTCTAAGAAAATTCCTGGTAGAACAATTCCACCTCCTATTCCTGAATTGATACTGACATTCATGAATAGCTTGATTGGCCCCTTTAGCAATCGCATTCAACACCCCCGGATTCTCCCTAGCTAATCGTCTCTGTTTCCGCCGCAATGTACTCGTACTATGAACAGAAGGATCCATAAAGAGTTGTCCAGGTGATAACGGTGATAAATTATTCGGCTCCCCCGCCTTCGCAATCCCCCTACAAACAAAAAAATATTTCATTTAACACACACACAAAAAGGAGGAAACATTAAAACAATACCAATCCCAAATATTGATTTAGGAGGGTGCGAACTTTCAGTCAATATTTAAAAATCAAACTTTAAATATCAGAAACGCAAACAGTTTTGAAAGGGATGGGACGCGAGCGCGTTTGGGGCCATTAAAAACAAAACGTTTCGTGAGATAATGATCTAATGGAAAAGGAAGGGGGAATTCACCGTGAAATTTCCGTACAATTTTAAAATAAAATTATTTGAAATTGCTTTTTTTTCTGGATAAAAACAGTACGCAAACTAATTTATTATTAGACCACCGTGAATATCACGCGGTTTATCACGTGATTAATTGGTCCGCGCCGCGTGAGAACATGCTTATCTTTGAAACTTGTGTGAACCCTTTATCTTTAAATTCCATTGTATAAAGGTATATCACTTAACTTTCAAAAAAATCCATCACGTTTTTTTGCTGTGGAAACAGAAAGATGGTTAGGATGTAAGGATTCGAGATTATATCGTAAGGGGGCGGTTTTATTCGTTTCTTTGAGAAGCTGCCAGTTTGTTCGAAATGACGACATTTCCATCAAAATGCTATTGATTCGAATAACAACAATAGCACTATGGTCAAAATGTCAACAATTCGAACATAATATAAACGAGATACAATTCTCGATTAAGCGACGAATTTGAAAATTTAAAAGGAAATTAAAATTCTTGATTAAGCGACGAACCCCGATTTTTCTAAAAAAATGCTATTTCTGTTGATTTTGATCCTAAATTTGTGAGGAATTACAATCCTTGATCAAATGATGAATTTTAGTTTCAAAAAATCCAATCTCGACTAATTTTGAATGTTTTTGTTACAAAATTTTGCTCAAAATTTGAATATATAACCTGCAAAAAAATTTTCTAACATTAACTTCCCGAAATACCAAAATCCCTAAAATCTATTTCCAGACAAGCTACTTTTCCGACGGTCAAACTATCGATATTTTAATTCCAGAAAATCAATATCAAACAAACTAAATTAAAAAATTTTATTATTTTTAAAATAACAACTTGTAAATTTCTTCATCCTTCTTGTATAATTTTCCGAATTTTCGGTTTCAGTAATAAAAGAAGAATTTTGGAAATTTTTTTAATAAATTTTGTTTATTTATTTATTTTGTTACGTTATCTACAAACCTGATGATGTTGTGTTCAAGTAAATCAAAACGTTGATTTTTAAATTTTAGTTATCAATTTCTGATTAATGAACCAACTCCTGATGTTTTAATTAATAATTTTTATAGTTTCAACTTGTTTAAATTAACAACTAATAATTAAATCTGATAACAAAAAAATGTGCATGTAACACTTACACGCAATAGAAATAAAATTTTTAAAATTAGAGGTTATGAGATTTAAATTGTGAAAATTCCAAAAACTAAAAAAAAAAATCTCAAAATCACGAAATATCAAATGAAAATTGTTAAATTGAAGATTTTCAACGCTTATTAAATCTCAATTCTCCAATTTATCCCATTTTATTTATGATTTTTCAGATTTATTTTCTTTTTATTTCTACTAAAATTTTAAATTTTCCATTTTTTGATTTATTAATATATCAAATTTAATTTTTCTTGATTATTTTGAAAAATCACAAACAATTTTCTTTGAAAAATATCATTTTCTAATTGGAAAAAATTACAATTCTCGATTAAGCGACGAACCCAGATTAAAATAAAAAAATTCATTTATATTAAATTCTTGATATTCTGCTAAGAAATTATTATACAAAACATAAAGCAATTACAATTCTTCATCAAGTGACGAACTCAAAATATTAAAAAAAAATGCGATTTGGGAAAATTTTGATTCCTAACAAAATGAAAAGAAAAGATTACAACTCTTGATCAAACAACGAACCCAGATTGGTAAGAATATCTTGTGATATAATCATAGGATACAAATCCAAAATTACAATTCTTGCTATGAAATTATCGTAAAAATTTGATAGTTTTTCTATTTACAAAATTGATTTTAATTTTTGATCAAGGAATGAATTCAAAAAAGAGATTTAAACTAAATTTGATTTTACTTACCACCACATCGATCCCTTTCCACGTCCTTTGTTCCTATTATCGACCTCACCTTGACACCCAGTGGTGAGATAAAGGATCGCGCACACTATAATCACTAAATACTTCATTATTATCATAAAGTTTAATAAAAAAATGAAGAAAAGTTCGCGATTATGATCGCCGATAGAAATCCACCCGCACACACCACGGCTCCGCGCCGGACGCAAAAAAATAAACAATATCACCTCAACTTGTAAGTATTTACTCAAAAATTAAGGGGATGGTAGGGGGTTGATCTGTTGCGATCTTATACGAAAATCAACGATCCACAGTTTATGAGGAGGAGTCTGCGCTTGAATCCTGACCACCCACAGCAGAGTCTAAATCTAAACTAAAGTCCGCACGTGTGGTCCTTGTACACGTGTAGTCTCACCACTCCCAATTCCTGCTGGAAAACCAATGACGATTCCCAGATACGCCCAGTTGATCCAACTGCTGTACCGCCATTGCTAGGGGAGATGATTCCTGCAACGACCCGGTCAGTCGTTCTATTGTTAAGCGATCTCTTTTCACTTCATTCATGCCACTTCTTGTCAATTGTGCATTTCAACAATTAAATGATTCCACTTGATCTTTTTTCATTTTTATTTTTCAGTTGCGTTTCCTTTATTTCTTGCAAATAAAAGAAACGAGAGCTTTAAGTAAGATTTAAAGGAAGATTTAGTTCTTCCTTGTAAGTAAATTAATTTTTAAGAATGCCGGTACCTCTTTCTTTCACTAAACTATCAAGGTATTTTTCCACTATCCCCACTATCACACGAATTTATCCCATTCATAAAAAGCAGACAGATAAAAAGAAGGATGGAATCATGTTCTAGGAATGTACCTACAAGGTAACATAAGTGCATGTTTGTAAATGAATTGAGAGGATTATTTAATGGATGTACCTAAACTATTAAGTTTCAATGTAAAAAAACTTTTTTTTTTTTTTGTTACAGGAAGCATTTTTGGAAAAACGTTATTTGTAATACAAAATAGTAGATTATGATACAAGTGCATAATAAAGCTTTTAATGCACGCGCGTCGGTTTAAAATTTATTTCAAATTTTCCAATTTTCCATTTATCAAATTTGAACTTTTTTTTAAATGTGTATAGAACATAGAATTAAACAAATTTTCCAATTTCTTGATTGGAAAATTTATTTTTTTTTCTTTTTCTAATGTGAAGAAGAAAAAATAACAATTTTAAGAAAAGCGTAAAAGAAAAACTATTTTTGAATATTTTTATATTAAATTCTTATTGAAAATTTTTCAATTTTCAATGTAATAAAAAAATGAAGCAAAATGAAAAAAATTATTTTTTAAATGTTGTAAAGTAAAATTTAAAAATCTGGAGTGGGCTCCACTCGACTTTCCGCACACTTTCCATTACACATACGGAAAGTAATAAGAAATAATTAAATACTAAAAATCGAAAAATGAAAAGATTTTTCATTTTTAATGTCTATTTTAATTTCAACAATTTTTGCGTTTTCTTCATTTTTTAATTCATATTTAATATTTTGATTTTCAAAAATGAAAATATTTCTTAAAATTTTTGTGTGGGAGGTAGTATCGATATCTTATCATCTCATCAAGTTGAGTCATTGTACCAATGCAATTTTATTACAACTATAATAAGATAACAATTCACTGAAAACAAGAGGTGCGACACTCAATACCTGCCGTGCCTTAAGGCAATAAAATTTTACCATCCCTAAAATATCTGAACAATAAAACAAAAAGTAAACAGAGAAAAAATGAGAAAGACAAAAAGAGAAATTTTATTATTATTAAGTATAAAAGAGATTTTCATTTAATTTAGGATCAAAATTAG
Organism: Coproporus ventriculus; assembly: GCA_027574865.2. Taxonomy (NCBI): domain Eukaryota; kingdom Metazoa; phylum Arthropoda; class Insecta; order Coleoptera; family Staphylinidae; genus Coproporus; species Coproporus ventriculus. The sequence goes on along the minus strand of JAODAH020009569.1, from coordinate 7,942 downwards.
AAAATTTTCAAAAATTGATAAAATTGTTATGGGATTTTGGAAAATTTACAAAAACTAAAACATAATTCTTGGAAAATTTTGATATTTCGTAATTTTATCATTTTGATTGTTAATATTTTCAAATTTTTACATTTTGGCATGATGATGTGAGATTTTTATCACTTTTTGATATATTGACTTTTGCTGTACTTTGACATTTTGACATTATCGGAAATTTTTGTGTCTTTTATAAAAAAACTCAAAAATGAATTGCGTATTTAGGTTATTAAATGTGCAAATGTATCGCATTTTGAAAGATCGTAATAGGAAACTCTTAAAATTGGTTGATGTAGTGAGTGATCACCTTATTTGTAACCATCCCGTCGACAAAACTTACAAGATGTTAAATTGAATGTTTAACTATGATCGATCGATGTTGTCACACTTCGACCCATTCATTCTAGTAAAGTGTGTATTTTGTGGTTTTAACAATTTTACTTCCAAGAAATTCACGTGCGTAAAATTCATTCATTCACAATTTCCCATTTCGAAATAAAAATTTGTTTCTGTATGGGAATTGAATGTGGGTCCCTGTGTCAACTTGAAATTGTATCACGGATTCCCTCAAGGACAAACAGATGTTTTCATTCCTGAGATGTTTTAAGTAGATATACGTGTTAGTCATTTGATATGGCCATTGAGTGCGCTCGCTTTAAATGAAAACACAAACATAGCGAAGTGAGAAGCGAAGAGAGCTAATTACGCGGATATTCAAGTGCTCAATTGGGGCCCTTTCGATTGCGCTTCCCACCGGTACCTTTTAGTGCGTGCTGTTCATACAACAACATTCTCTCTCTTAGTTTCAGTGGCGTAGGTGCCATGAAGAAGTTTCAATAACCAAAATAAAAGACAAAAAACAAAAAAATTTCAAAATTATTTTAACACTTGTTTGTTGAGACTTTAACATTTTGAAATTTAACATTCGACTTTGCGTTTTTGACATTAAAATTGATCATTTTGCCATTGATGAAAATATTCAAGTTTCAAAATTAAAATATCAAATGTCAAAAAGTCAAAAACGAAATGTCAAAATGTCAAATTTCAAAATGCAAACGTATTAGCAAATATCAAAAGAAATTTCTAAAAATTTACAAAAATGTCAAGTCAAAATTCATAAGACATTTTGCTTTTTTTTAACGTTTTTTATAAATTTTGATATTTGTTACATTTACGTTTTAACATTTTGGTATTTTCATATTCGATATTTCTCATTTCAACATTCAATATTTTGTCGTTTGTCAGCTCAACACATAATTATCACTTTCAAGTTCGTCTTGACAATTCTCAACTTTGTGAAAAGTAATGCCAACTGTTTAGAGATACCAACCTATTAAATTTGCTTCACCAATTACATAGAATCACATACAATTAAAATTTTTTTGTTGAATAGTTGACGGTTCATAAAAAAAAAGGTGAAAAGAGTATTGTAATCGTAATGAAACAATTAGTGATGAGTAATGTAGTGGTAGGAACGTTCTTGTTAAAATGTTTGAAGCGTGAGAAATCGAAAACAATAAATTTCCCTTGATTGAATCGTCCGAGTTAATGTACCAATCATTCCAGGTTGTGATAGAGGGCAGTCTCAATTCCGTTCCCACATTGACAAAATACAGATTCCTACCTAGAGATTATCAGGCTGACAACAAAGAGACGATGATTTTTTAATTCGAACCCAGTCGCTCCTATTGACAAGATAAATATATATTTAATATCAATTACATTTCAGATTACGATCTTGAAGAAGTTTAAGTGACTTGAGTACGAGAAGTGCGAGATGGGATATTAATCTAATGGTTCTTAAGATGGAGAGATGATTTGTTAAAAAAAAAGGGAACGCAGCAGAGGCGTAGGTACATATTCAAACTCCCTTTAGCAAGTGAAAGTACAGGAACTTTAATGGAAAATATGAAGTGTCAAATGTTAAAATGATAAATGTCAAACATGAAAATAATAATAAAATCTAAAAAATGTCAAATGTCAAAATATAAAAATGTTTACAATCAACATTTCAAATAATTATTTTGTCATATTCTCATTTTTTTGGAAAAATCAAGTTTTTCATGAAAAATCGCATTTTCCATTAAATCCCCAAGTGTCAATTCCAGTTTCACGCAATTTTTACAAACAAGTTTTTATTTTTAGACATGTTACGTTTCTATCACACTTACAAGCGCCAGTTTACCTTCGGAGAGCCCTTGCATTTTCAACACCTGTTATATCTACCCCTAAACTTGTTTACATTTCAATCCGTCCGTGTGACATGTACAAACATCGCAAAAATACAATAATCTGAAACGCACACAAACTTAAACCTTCGCGAAATATTTACATAACACTTGACTGTGTCCCATTTCGTTCCATCCCTGGAAGATTTCACACAAACAAAAGAAAAAAAAAGTTATTTGTTGAGCAAACATCCCTCCATTCAACGTTGTCTATCTACCAATTCATTCAAATTCCAAAACAATTAGCTTCTAGCGTACAATTTGTTTTTTACTTCCACTTATTTAGACGAAAAAGTTATTTATACATCTATGCGTTAAAATCACATCTATCTACATTACACGATACATTTATATCGATATGATAGAGTGACATGCGGATTTTTGACTATACCAAATAAAATTGATTTATTTCTTTGCAAAGCAAAATTTTATTTTGTAGAATTTAGGGGAAAAAGTTTCTTTACGTTTGTTACATGTTACAATGGTTAAAATAAAAATAATTTTAGAAAAACTTTTTTTTTGTCCATTTAAATAACCCGGGAAAACTTGCCCCATAGCCTGAGAAAACTTGTCCCATGTACGGGGCAAATTTTCCCAAAATTAACGTTTTAGAAAATATTGTAAGGACGACTTTCCAATGTTATGATAAGTTTAGAAAATGTAGTCATTTACCACACTACAATGCTAGAGAGAGTAAGAGACCCAAAATGGGAAAACATGCCCCGGACTTCTCTATTCGAAAAACCTCATTTCATTAAAAGTCGTATTTTCCTTAAAAACTCTTATTTTCTTGAAAAATCGCATTTTTCTTGGAAATTTTCATTTTCCATTAAAAATCTCATTTTCATTAAAAGATTGCATTTTCCACTCAAAATAGATTTTGCTTAAAAGATTCCATATTCTTTGAAAAATCTTATTTTCGTTTCAAAATCGCAATTTTGATGAAAAATCACATTTTCCTTAAAAAGTCTCATTTTCCTTACAAAATCGCAATTTTCTTAAAGTTAAAAAAAATACGCACACATTTTCTTCATTTAAAAAGAATGATTCCGTAGTTTAGCTCAAAACCTTCACAGAATGATATGCACAAGTAAAATAAAGTTCTTTCTTAAAATTCTGTAATATCGCGGAAAATATCCATCAGAAAAAAAAATCTTAAATTACATTTGAAAGTAAAGGATTATATAGTTGTGTGAACACATGAGAAAGTTAGAGCGATACATTTAAAGATTACCATCTGAAGAGAGTGAATACCGACAGATAACTCGACCATGAGAGTAACGGAGAAGACAGTAACGGACAGGGTTGGAATGCCACTGATTTATCAACCACTCTTTACCTTTCCATGAAAAATCACAGAGCACCCCATCTTCATATTTAGGCACTTTCGACGAATTAAAAAAAAGGATTAAACAGAAAAGATTATGAGTGTATTGTTAAAGAACAGTGGTGGATTAAAGAAACTTGACGCGATAAATGTTTGTCGTTTTAATTATCCTTTTGATTCCCTTTAATTGCCATTGATATTCATGATTTGTAAGTAGCTTAACAATGTTCGCTTTGTTAAGGCCGCCAGTTGGCACAACTGTAAGGAGCTTAACAAGAGCAAATAGCCCTCCCTAAATCCGTAAACGCTTTGTACATGGGGTGGTCTCATACCTTCTTATTATAAGACCTGCTCTTTATGTTATACTATCAGCTCTTAATTAGTGATAATAGTTTTCGAAATAAAGTAGGCAAGATTAGGAAGCATTTTTCTCTATGGGTGGTAACCATATCAAAAACAAAAATTCAACCTTATCTTAACGGTTGTGCACTAAACTTTTATTTGTTCCGTTTAGATAATTAAGAAAGAAAGGTAAAAAATTTAACAGTTTTTATGAAAATGTCATACGTGGAATGTATTTGTTTACATTTTCTTTTCAAAATCAAATAAATCTTGGTACTTAACAAATTTTAATTGCTTTTGTTTTGTTCTGAATTAAAAAATAAATAAATAAATAAAATAAAATAAATGATATCTCTGTACTGTCAATATCTATAGTGGAATCCGTCCGATTTCCAATTCCTGCAGAGTTGTTTTGAGTAATGAATTTCTCGGAGTAGTAAATGCCAAGACGCCCGCCACGCATTCCCACAGGTTCCATACCACTGTGAGAATTATTTAGCTACTCTACTTCTTAATTTAAATTAATCGCATCTTAACTCTCAGATAAAAGAACATTATAAACAATTAATCGACTCAACAACAATAATACAAGAAGCTCGATCCTTTTAATAACAAAAAAATGTAAATATGTCAATATATCAAACATATCAAAATGACAAAACACCAAAATGCTTATGTCAAAAAATTGTAAAAATTTCAAAATGTCGGAAAACATCGAAATGTCGAAAAATAAAAATAAAAATCCTTTTTTCCTTGAAAAATCACATTTCCCATGAAAAATCGCATTTTCCATGAAAAACCGCATTTTTCTTAAAATATCTGAACGAGTTTTTCTAAACTGTTTTTAAAAATCGCCAATATTTTATCCTATGATTTTATAAAAGAAAATTACAAAAAGCAATTTTTATGCTACTGCAGAAAGCTATCGAAAACTCTATGTAATTGGCTGTCTACAATTACAATTATAACATTTGCTCAGAGTAACCTAATAGTTGTATAATTAATTGATTTATTTAAATAAATCGAACGGTTACCATGGTTATGGCAAAATCGATTTGATATATTGGCATTTAACATAAAAGTTGCAATATAATAAACTCCGATAATATTGTTGCAGGTAGGTGCATAATTTTCTTGGGTTTCAATTAGAATTTATTGATGGCATTTTGTTTTATAGTACAAACAAAAATATTGCAGTTTTAATTGCAGACCGATATCCGGCCATAAAAAAAATATTCCATAATGAATGAATCACTAAGATGGGAGGTGGGGGAGTTTCGTTTCCGAGAAGTAATCAGGGGAAAATGGGGGCCTCCTCTATAAAGCCACCGAAAGTGGAAGATGCAATAAACTGAATAAATACAATAAACAAAACGTTTTTATGGGGCCCGCGCTCACAGGGGGTTTCTGTTTTGTACGCTTCAAAAGCTCAGGTGTTGACAAAGGGCATGTTTATGGACCCCTTATTTGGTGGTCATTCGTATGCAGATAGTTCTCTCATTCCAGTGGCGGCACTAATCTACATGCCTTCCCCCTCACTCCACAACAAACATTAAATTTGGCACTGACTAGATTTAATTACAAACAGTTTTTGTTTTCTTTTATAAAAATTTGTAATTTTAGAAATTTTTAGAAAAATTTAAAAAATAAATGGAAATGAAGAAATTTTGAAATCAATGAAGAAAAATGTTAAAATAATGAAAAGTTTAAACAAAATTGAAAATTAATGAAATTATTAGAAAAGATTATGTGAAGTAAAATATGAAAAATCAGATTTTTTATGAAAATGCGATTTTTCATATTTTCTGAGGCGGAGAATGACATTTAAATTACAGTTGGTAATTATCCTACAAAAATTTGGGAAAAATAACAAAATTTGAAGAAAGAATAATAAAGTAGAGGGGATGCGAGACAATATGTAGTCAAAATTACAAAATGTCAAATATCAAGTGCCAACATATTAAAAACGAGACGATATTCAAATGTAAAATATCAAAATAAGAAAATGTCAAAATGAGAAAATGTCAAAAAATGTAATAACGTTAAAATGTCTAATGTCAAAGCAAATCTTTTTAAAACTTTCGATATTTTCATTTCTCGTTTTTTGAAATTTTAGATTTTTACTTTTTCTTTTCGACTTTTTATTTTTTATGTTTTTGATTTTTCAAATTGCTTTTCTATCTCCAAATAAAATATTTAAAAAAATTTGAAAAATTTGAGAAGAAAATTTAAATTTTAAAAATATAAGAAAATTGATAATTCCAAAAAGGAAAATATATAAAATAAATAAAAATAAAAACATGTTTTTAATTATGTTGCAAGTTTATGACATCACTGGTGCTAGCAAATGGCAGCCAATTTATATTATTAAAGCCTCAAAAAAACGAATATTTATTGTGTTGGTTTCAATGTTTATCCTGAAAGTGTCCAGGAATAACTCTCGAAGTAGTTTACTCGAAAATTAAGATCAAGTCTTAGCAATAAATATTGCAATTGTGCTGCTCGTGTATTTGAGCCTTTAATACATCGTTGAAACATTCTCTCCGTGATATTTCCTTAGCACCGCCACTGTTTATCTCGATATAATGTTTCAGTCCCTCATATTATGTCTCTATTAAAAATTTTTGGTGAATTAATTAGGCGTGAATGCAATAAATCAAACGATGGCGATAATCATCGGGTTAATTCTAACAACGAATGATAATAGAGTCGTCATACATGGTCTGCGGTCGGCCGCCACACAGATCGGTGTAACGAATTAGGAATCTATAAAAAGGTACGAAACTGTAATTTATATTTTACCTGGCCGGGAAGTGCGAAGGATCGTCGTAATGACAATTTGTATGAATTTACTGAGGGGGTGGCTCCAAATAATAATACAGTTAGGTTGGAGGGTGTCAGGAACTAAATCATAGAACATCTGTATTGCATACCGCCAGAGTATACGGCGGCAGACCACACACACATTTACACCAACACATTAATAAAGATATGCTATTATTAATGCTTATACACTTTTTCATACTTCGATCCCGCGGCTATGTCCTACCAATCACTTTCTTATGAACACCGCCGCTAAAACAAACCCAACATTCATCTGGACTTCTGTTTTTTTAACTTCCACTAGGTATTTTCTGACATTGATTAATATTTTGGGGCCGGCCTTACTTGCTCCTGCCTACAAACTACAATAGCGTCAAAACAATACTATTACCAAACGCCTATCACAACGATATTAATTTATTTATCAACTTGTTTTGTGCTATTTTATTATCTTAGTCGAACCGTGCGAAAATTTCGCACTCGCTGAAGCTCTATTTTTACTCATCTTCTAAATAAAACTAAAATGTGCCATAAAATAGAAAACTAAAACAATAGAAAGTGGAAGGGAAAAGCAAAAACAACAAAATGTTAAGTTATATTTTAAAATGTCGGAATGAAGTATAATGAAATTATCACAACAACTGTCATCATGTCATGTAGATGGTGTGATAATTACTATCACGCCATCTACAAGATGGTATTTGATCCTGATAGAACTCTCACAATAACACAATCACCGTATAAACATTTTTCTTCCGTTCTTAACAATTTTTATGATTTTCGACCATTTTTGATACTTTTTAGCATTTTTAATATTTCTGTATCTTTACTTGTTTTCAATTCTTTCGTCTTTTTGGAATTTTCAATGTTACTTAATACTTTATAGGTTATTGGTTATAGGTTATTGGTTATAGGTTATTGGTTATAGGTTATTGGTTATAGGTTATTGGTTATAGGTTATTGGTTATAGGTTATTGGTTATAGGTTATCGGTTATAGGTTATTGGTTATAGGTTATTGGTTATAGGTTATTGGTTATAGGTTATTGGTTATAGGTTATTGGTTATAGGTTATTGGTTATAGGTTATTGTTTATAGGTTATTGGTTATAGGTTATTGGTTATAGGTTATTGGTTATAGGTTATTGTTTATAGGTTATTGGTTATAGGTTATTGGTTATAGGTTATT
>JAODAH020009463.1:0-20940 GCA_027574865.2 Coproporus ventriculus | reverse complement strand
GTTCATCGACTATTCTTGCAATTGGATAAATAAATTTTATTCTATTCTAATTAATTGCAATTACAATAACAACCCACCGAACCGATACGTGTCTTGATATATTGAATATACAATACGATGAAAGTTATTTGATCTAAAGATTGAGCTTATGTTAGTATACTATAGATATGAATTATTTTTGACATTATACTAACGATTTTCATTAAAGTAAAATATAACCCGTCAGCGAAGGAAGATTGTTACTACTAATACTTCATCTTAATAATCATAATTATAACGGGAATTGTAAAATGCATGTGCATATATTTTTATTCCAGCTATTTTTTATAATTATAGATTTTGTACATTTCAAGAACAATATATTTTATGACTTTTTGCTATTATCTAACCACATTAAATTTCGAACCAGAAAATTCTAGGCATATTGAATAAGGTGGGAGGTCTAAAATGTTTAATGTATAATAAATACATAAAAGTATGTTCAATTTACAGAAGTTAGCTTATTTCTTATTCCAGCAATATTATAATATAAAAAATAGAAATAAAATAAAAAATAATGAAATAGTGTTAATACAGGATGTGGAATGAATAAGGCTCCTAATTTTCAGAAATGATAAAGGTTGGCAAATTATGCATTTTTCCATAGTTATATCTGTCTGCAAAGGCTTTAGTTTCAAGATTTAAGAAAGTTAATGTAATTGTTTGTTAAAACATTACTTAACAATAATTAACAATTTTGAAGTACGTATGGGATATCACTACATATTATAAATACAAAGTCCTCCCCCGCGTCTTTCTGTCTGTTTGCTCGCGATAAACTCGGGTACGGGTCGGGACAGGTCGGGACGGGTCGGGACGGGACGGGACAGGACGGGACGGGACGGGACGGGGCGGGACGGGACGGGAGGGGGGGGGGGGGCGGGACGCGGGGCGACGCGACGCGACGCGAGGGGGCGGGAGGGGACGGGACGGGACGGGACGGGACGGGACGGGACGGGACGGGACGGGACGGGACGGGACGGGACGGGACGGGTTAATTTTACGAATTTCCTTCAATTTACTTTTTTCTGAGTCGCAGCAAGACGCGACGACTCCGATATAAAATTAAAAATTACTTAGAATAGTAATTTTTATCCATAAATTAGTCTCTAATTTATTTGTAAATATAATATAATCCGGAGTACATCTCTAAAAATAATTATAATAACATTGCTAACTTCTGACTGCGGTAAAGTAATACGCACAGTGTGTAAAAAGCTACTTATATTTGCATTTTCTCTACATTTTTAAATTCTCGGACTTTAAATGAATAAATATCAAATTTTCCTTGTAAAATCATATCTTAAAAAATTTCCAATGTCAAAATATCAGTTATATAACTCAATAATGTTCAACCAAAGGGTTAACGTAGTTACACAAAAATGCGTAATTGCATTTCTCTTGTAAATAAAAGAAACATTCAATTTACATCTACGGGGATCGGTAAATGCTGAGAATTAAAAAAATATGCGTTGGGTGTATGTTTGCAGATCTTGTTTACCTTGTTTTCTAGGGTAAACGCAAATATTGGTTTGAGTTTGTTAAAAAAAAAATACAAAAATAACAGTAAATATTTTTATTTTTATTTTCCTATTTATTTTATTATAAAACGAGAATTAAAGTAGTAAATACAAGTTCATTCATTAAATTTAAAATTCTATCAGAATTAATTAAAAGTATTACTTTTCTTAATAAAATAAAAAAGGAACTTTAACAACGGATTGTATTTATATGTTCTACGAATAAATTTAAGGGAAAAATTAAATGGTTAAACATATATCTTGAAAACGATTTGTACCTGGGGCAATTTTATACTAAAAAAAAATTCTGTAGAAAAATCGTAAAACGAAAACTAAATTTATATGCATCCCTTCTTTAAACCTTTTGGGACTATAGAAGTTTTGTAAATTTAATTCTTTTTAAAGAAAATTAAATTATTTATTTATTTTTTAAATATATTGATAAAGAATGGTATTATTAATAGCCCAGTATAATTAGGATATTTCCAGGTACTAATTTGGAGAAAACTGGAAATTATTTTAATAACTTTAATTGATGCCAAATATGAGAAATCTGAATTTGCAAGGCTCCCTAGTTGAGATTTCAAAAAAATTTTAGATGATTATTCTTAAATTAGTCTTAGTATTAAAATTAAATGAATTTATTAATCACACTTTGCGTTCTTTTTCATAAAAAAATAAAAATAAAATAAATAAAAAATTTAACGTCACTTTTAATAAGAGAACAGAAAATCAATTTTATATTGTCCCGGAAATTTTATATGATGATAGAAAATATTTAATTAAAATTTATTTTCAAATTAATTTTATATTATAATTAATTTTTAAAAAGTAAAATAAGATATGAGAAGAAATATAATGAAGAACTGAAATCTTACATTACTTTAAAAAAAATTATTCAAGACAAAATGTATTATGACAGCCAAATATTTTGCGGCTTCATATCAATAACCATAATGCAAAATAATGTTGTAACTTTATCAAAGTAAAATGAAACCTTCACTTCAAGTTGAAATTTATTCTTACCTATGAATATTTGACAAACTTCAACCATATCAAATAAATCACGATGCTTAATATTCATTTAAGAAATGTTTTGTATGAGATACGTTATACAGCACCATTGATTGCAGGCATTTTCCAACTTAATTCCTCTAATTATTGTAATTTAGCGAGGAGGGCGCATCCTTAAAAATTTATTCGCATCACGAAAACATTCCTTTTGTTTAATTATGTCTTACATTTAAGCAAAATCACCGTATCAACCAAACATGTTTGAAATTACAATATAATGGAGTTTGAGTTTCATGTAATGGTTGTTAAATAAATCTATATTCCTCTAAGAGGAGTAAAAATCATTAATTCTGATATAAGCAAGGGCGCATATTAAATTTTCACAATGAAGTGTGTTTGACAAAATTGACATTTTTTTCGGATGTAGTAAGCATGTACAAAATACCTTGCTGTATGTGAAAGCATCCCACCATGAAATGAATATGTTAATTTGACGTACTTCCCCCAGGTAAATAAACCGACGTGTTTACTAGGGTCTACAAAAATTGTGTGTCAGGGGATATGTCTCTTGTTAAAAAAAAAATTTAGGTGTAAAATACATCAATTATAGGTACTTACTTACTTTTAAAATTATTTGCATTTTTTAATGATACAATTAATTTCTATATTATTATGATAGACAACCTGAACAAAATACAATGGGCTCTAGTAATGAATCGTCATTGTTGTCACGATGGTACAATTGTACCATTATTGATAGATTTTATATATTAGTACGATTTTGGTACATTCACTTTCATTAATTTTTGGTGGTTTTTTTTTAACAATTATTCTAATAATTCTTTTGACGATTTTTATAATTTCCAACGATTTTCGTTACTTTTTAGAGTTTAATTTTTTTATTTTAACTAATTTTGTGATTTGAAAATGCGATTTTTTAAATAATATGATTTTTTGTGAGAATTTCGATTTTTTTTAGGAAAACTAGGATTTTCGAAGAAAATACGATTTTACAAGACAGCAATCTTCCAATTTCCAAAAATATTCAGCTCCATCAACAAAAGCACGAATCATAATTTTTGCAAAAACACAAAAAAAATCAAAAAAATAAAAAATAGAAAAATATAAGAAAATTTTAGAAGGTTTAAGAATTCACAGACAAAAAATTAAAATCCTCAAAACATTTTCACTTATTTTTGTTATTATGACGAATTTCGTCGCTTTAGAGAATTTTCATCATTTTCATCATTTTCCAGATTTTTTTTTTTATTATGAAAAATTTTCTCATTTTTCTTTGCATGTTGAACGGATATCGTCATTTTTTAGGATATTCGTCACTGACGAATTTCATGGTTTGTGATCACTTTCTCAGTTTCACAACTCTTTTCGAAATTCTTAACGATTTTTATAATTTTCAACTATTTTTTTTTTATTTTAACCATTTTCATAATTATTATCACGAATTTTCTCATTTTTTAATTTCTTTTATTTTATTTTGATAGTTTTAGCAGTTTTTACCTTTTTCAACGATTTTCATAATTTTTTAATTACATTTGTTATTAGAAATTTTGATCACATAAACATTTTGTATACATTTTAAGTTTTGCTTGCATTTATAAATAAAAAATTTCATCTTTATATCTTTATCATCCGAGATTAATATTTAATTACAGTCATAAAATTAATTAAAAACAAGCGCCAACCTGCCTCCTATCCAAGCACAAAGTTATCCAAGTTTCTTGTCTCGATATCATTTTATGAAGTAACGAGAACCGTGGACATTTTTAATATTTAATAAAACTCTGGAAAAATAACGAAGTTCGAGAACGGGCGCTTAAAGTTCCCTTTTAAAAGGGGCACAATGGTGTTCCGAGCAACTTTAACAAATTAAATAAAGTGAAAGCAGCGCGCCGGATCTACTTAGGAGGTTTAAGTGTGTGTGATGATATCGGCGGTGGAGTTGAGTGATCTAATTCAATTTGAAACTTTGGTTGGTAGGAAATTTTTTGGGAAAGCGCGTGCCACGTTACATTCTTTTCATGTGTATAATTAGACGGTAGAAGGTGCGCAAATCCAATTTTATGCATATAATCCGATCATCTTGGAGTAGTTTGAAATGATGTTAATATGTGCATCTGAAATTATTAGCACTTCTACACCCTTACATTAGCCAAACTAGCGCAATCCAAATTTTGCATATTTGATTGCCCCGTACACAACCTCCCCAATTAACCTGAGGTTACTCCCTTGATTTAATTGAATTTATTCCGCAATTTATTGTTTTCGAGGTTTCGGAAATTGTTTCGATTAACTATTTTGCATAAAATTTGGTTTTTGAATTAAGGAAAAGCGGAGTTTGGTCATTCATCTTTTTGTTTAAACCGAATGTTACATCGTTCATTTTCATAGTAACATGACTAAAATAATTTTCCTTTAAAATATTTATTTACAATATTGCATTAAAATAAATATTACCATATTTTTATTTATATTTTTAACTAAATAAAATTAGTTTAATCCTCCGAAAGAAAAAAAAACACAAAAAAATTATGAAATAAACTGCGGTTGGCAGATAAAATAACCTTCTGTTTTTTTTCCTACAATTTTTCGTGTTTAAAATATTTTCCATACTTCTGCTTTTTAGTATATTTCAAGTGAGTAATTAGCGGTCCAAAAACTTTTAACTTTTTTTTTTGTATTCAGATTGTTTTCAGATGAATGTCTCTGTTATGTATATTTACACCACCAACCCAAAGCAAAATAATATCAAAACAAAGTAAATTTATGCTTTTCATAATTAACGGAATTTGTTATGTGCGAGGAACAGATTAATTTACAACAACGAAAACACTCAACTGTGAGACATTTAAAATTTAATGGAGGACGCTTTTGTCGGATGGGGCGAAACGAATTCCGTTGTTGATTTTTATTTCTTATAAACAAGGTCGGAGTTAGCGAATTCACAAAGAATACAATACAGGTGGCGCTAGATAAAACAAAATATTTTTTTATAATCCTGGAGATGCTTATAAAAATTTCAAAAAAAGCGATATACTCATTTTTTAATTAAAGAATAAATTTGTTTGGAATAATTTAAAAAATTATTTTGAATTTGATCTTCCAAGAAAATCGTCAAAAATTAAAAATTCATCAAAAAATGCAAAAATCATCAAAATCGTTGAACACAACTGGAAATGTAAAAAATCAGGAATATTGTTGAAATCGACAAAAATCATTAAATGCATCGAAAATCGACAAAAATGACGAAAACCTTCAATAACAGTAAAAAAAAAAATGAAAATATAAACATTAACCTATAACGTATAACCTATAACCTACAACCTACAAATTTTAATCTTTAACCTTTACTTTGACATTTCACTTTTGACATTCTCACTTTTGACACATAACTTTGACATTTATATTTTTTTAAAGGATGAAAACTGTTAATAATGACGATAAAACGTAGAGACGATGGAAACCAGATTAAATTCATGAAAAATTATGAAAATTGTGGAAAACGTCGAGAATCTTAAAAAGATGAGTAAGATTGTCAAAAATTACTGAAATCATGAAAATCTTACTCAAGAATTCCTGAAAAATAGAAGGTTATGGGTTCGAAAAAATTTATTTTTCAGGGGCGTCCATTAAAAATAAATGCAATCTGTGTTAACCCCATCTCTGATTAAAAATAAAGATAGTGCTTTGTTTCGAAATATTCAAAAAGCAGTAAATCAAATTAATGTGGATATATTTCTGATAGAAATGAATGACTCTTTTTGTACATCAATCCCTTGAGTAACGTTTCTATTATTTTTTTGCTATAAAAGGGTGGTTTGAAAAATGGATAAAAGTTCCGCTCTTTTTCCATTTATAGAAAATAAGCAAACATCAAAGGGTTTATAATAGAACACATACATTTATACTCTAGCTATCAATATTTTCAAAACATCCAGTTGAAGTATTTATATCGTCTGTACATCAAAACTGCTTTGAAATTTGTTTACTTTTTTGAAGATAAACTTATTATATAACAGTAGAAAAAAACGTTGCCGGAAATTTATAGATCAATCACTTATATTACAAAAAAAAAAGAATCTATTGAAAAAGTTTTTAAAGAATTTTGCGGCCACTAGTATAAATGCTATCTCTTATTAGGTAAAGTCTTTTACTTCGAAACATACTCATTATGAAATCCAAATGGGTTTCATAATAGCCTTATTACAGCACTCAAACTTTTAAGTTGAGCCAAAAAATGTCTTGAAGGTCAAAATAGGAAAAAATGAAAATGCCAATGAAAACTCTAATTTTCCTTGAAGTCTATGAAAAATCTCATTGAACATGAAAACTATATTTCTATGTAAAATCACAGTCTTTTTTAAATCGCATTTTCCATGGAAGTCACATTTTCCTTGCAAAATCTCATTTTCCTTTTGAAGCTTAACTTTTGATACATGTAATTTTTACTCACATTTTTTTTTTAATAATCTCTTTTAGTATTTAGAAAAGGTGAATATTTAGTTTGCGTGAAAATAACTGGAAGAAAATGCTTATTAAATTTTGATATGTAGAAAAGAAAGTTCGTTACTTTTTGAAAAGATAGGTTTTTAGAGCAGATGTTAAGTTTTTATAGTGAGGGAGATTGGAATATAAATAACTGGAGCGTTCAGTTTCCTTGACAAATGATTGATCTTTTCCAGATATTGATGACAGCGATATACCAACAGTGTTCTCAAAATTTATTACTTATTTCCTACATTTGTCAATATTTCTACTTATATGCCATTTATTATGCGATTTAGTTAAATTAACTGAAATAAATGTACATCTCTAGGTTATTTTTTTAATTTTTAGGATTCTAACACGATACGGATAGATGGCGCGACCAGACTCAAAAATTTATTATTAAAAATTATTTCATGTTGTCCACATTTCATATTTCAAAAATCGAAAAAGCAAAAAGATTTTAAAAATATTGGATGGCCGTGCCATTTCTTAGTTAAACTTTGGGATTTGAATTCCCTTCACACAATGCAGATGGCGTTAGTTCATCTCTAATATTATATATTACTCAAGTAAGAGGTTGCAAGTAAGAGGTGTGTAGTCCTAGGATGCGAGAGCAACTCATCTCGCAGCTTCTAATAAATTTGTTTTTAATTAAAGTAATTTTATCCTGTTTTTATCAATTGGAAATCTTTTTTTTATCTGTATAGGAAAAAGGTACAAATATGCGCAGAGGCAAAAGGAAAATTGGAGAAAATTGTTTACATAAACTTCATCCGTTCATCCCTCTAGTCTGGAAAAGTGAAAAAATCAGTTTGATTTAATTATGAATAACCGAAGGCTCCCGTGTGTATTAATTTCGCATTGAAGTCGACGAGATGATTCAGAATATTTGCCATGTTACATAAACCAAACATGCTGCATGTTTTATTTTGATACATCAAGCTATGAAATATGTATAAGTCCGATGATTGATATAGTCTGGTTCTAAAGAGAATGGGAGGAATATTTTTCGAGCTGTAATGCAAAAATTTACACACAGATCAAACTTTTTCAATAAAATTTCATAAAACAAAAAGACAATTTACTGCATAATAAACCAATTCCATTAGCTAATTTCTATATGTGAAAAAACTGGACTCGTTCCTTACATTAAACCAGTGCTCCTCAAACTTTCTCTTCCTGAGGTCCAAATGAACTATTGTAAGATATTGGTGTATATTGCATTAAAGCAGAAGGAAGGGAAAGACAAATTATTGTCAAAATGTCGAAATGTTAAAATATCAAATATCAAATGTATTATTTTACTGTTTTTCTTTCTTTTTATTTAACTGAAGTTTTTTAAAGCTCGTTTTGACAATGCCCTTGAGCTTTTTCAACTTTGCTTTTCCATCTAAATAAAATTAGTGTGTCATCTTGGAATCTTTAACCTCTCTATAATATAGAAAGCGTTCCATTTTTTTTCTTATTTCGATAGAAAATGAAAATTAATTAACTGAAGAGACACTTTGAATGGCACCTAAAAAGGTCGATTTTAATTATGCGGCTTTTCGGTTAGACGGCGACGAGTTATTATTAATTTTGCATTATCTAACTTTCAGCTTTTACCGAATTCTTAACGGAGACTGCTAGATGATTTATGAGTCGATACTAAAAAGTTTAACAAGCAAGGGGTACAGAGACATCTATATCCTCCACCCTTTCCTCACGAACAATACAAAAAGGAAACTAAATGCTTGAAAAATTAAATAAAACTTTTCTTAAAGCGATCTTTCATAAAATTGGCACATATTCTAACTATAATTTATCTGTAGTTAAGTTCAAAATATCAAAAGCATAGTGTTTTCAATGTTTTAATAAATTATCGTTATCTGAAAACGAAAAAATAGAAAAATGAAAAATTTTAAATAATAATGGAGAAAAAGCAAAAATTTTAAATTCCTTGAATGAGGAATACAAGAAATCAAGAGATTTATTTTCACGTTTTCAGAAGGTATTAAAAAGTTAAAAAAATTAAAAAAAGTATCAAATATAAAGAAATGCTAAAAGACATTCATGTTAAAATGTATAAAAAATTTAAAAAATCGTCTAACGGCCAAAGAAAATCGAAATGTTAGAAAATGTTCGCATTTTCCCTATCATGATCCATCTGTCATTAATCCTGTGTCATGATTCAAATATTATCATGAATCGTCATCATCCAACTGTCATTATTCATACTATATTTTTATATTTTATCATTCATATCAATCATATCAATCCGTCTGTCGTCATCTGTAACAACAACCATTTGTCATCGTATATCATCATCTATTATTTATTGAAGTAAAACTTCTTTGGCGGCGGTAGGAATGAATTTTAAAGGAAGTGACGAATGCGTAACTGTTAAAGCGTAATCGAACGGAAATGGAAAAAATAGCGGAAAAATTAAAAAATTAAAAAAAGTTTTAAGAAATCGAAAAAAAGCGGAAAAATTAAAAAAAAATTAAAAATCCTCAAGACACTGAAAAAATTTTGAAAAAATCTAATAATTTTGAAAAAAACGAAAAATTTTGAAAAATTCGAAAAATTTTGAAAAAATTGAACAATTTTAAAAAATCGAGAAATTTTGGAAAAATCTAAAAATTTAGGAAAAATAGAAAAATTTAAAAAAATCGAGAAATTTTGGAAAAATCGAAAAATTTAAGAAAGAAAAATCGAAAAATTTTGGAAAAATCGAAAAAATTCTGATGGATAAGTTGTTAAAGATGTTTTACTTCTATCATGTGTATTATGATGCACATGATTTTATTTATGTTTTCCTTTTCTAAATAGTTATTTTTATTTTGTCACCGAATTTGTTTTGACTCTGCAAAAACTGTTGATTATTATTTACTTATTATCATGTATTTGTCACAGTTGTCATTAATTAGTGTCATCAGTCTTATATTTTTTATAGCCTATCTGCCAATGTAGATATACCAATATCTATTTGTCATAATTTTTTCATTATTCATTTTCTGTCATCGTTTATGCATCATCAAAGTAGCCAGTATCTAGCTGTCATTGACCAATTGTTCTCCTCATATAATTGTTATTGTCAACCTACTAGATTTATTTGTCATCATGCATCATTAACTATCATTTGTCTGTCATTATCTGACGGTTATTTTTTTATCTATGATCTTATATCCAACGCTATCTATTTGTATCATTTTTCCGTTATCATTTATCTAGTATTATCATCAACTATTTGTGAACATTCATCTTTCATTTACCTATCCGTAATTATTTAGTGTCTATCATTTTTCTTTTATTTTAAGAAACTCCTCAATTTTCTAAAGAAAATTTGTGATATTGTACTTAAATGAATTTATAACTATTGAACCAGTGTAATACCGTGTAGATCGCATATAAAGCAAATTGGTTATTTAATTTATTTGCCGATAATAAAATGATGAAATGTTTGTATATTAAATTTTTAGAAAATTAGATTTGATTGAATGTAAGGGGAAGATTAAAATCTTCGAGCTTCCTTCCATCAGGAAGATAATATTAAGTTAAATTCGCCCCTCATCGCAGTTTAAGTTTTAAGTATATTATGTAATACATGTCCTGGCGTGCATTACCCAGCTGAAAAGTTAAACAGGATCTGGGTGCGCACCTCTTCGGATTTCTCAGGTGATGATATGGATTGAGGAGCTTGGGGAAGAGGTGTGAGTTCGCGAAACGCCGCAGACGAGCAGATTTATGGTGGTCTCTTGAATACGTGCCCGGCTTTCTTAAAGATCAGCGTGGATTTTGAAAAGTCTTTTTAGTTTTATGTGAAAGGATATAAAATGTTATCGCTCTTCTATTGGATGCACAGGTGAAATCCAGTTGGACCCTTACCATTTTTAAATTACGATTTGAATACGAACATTTGAACGTACAATATTTTTGAACTAACACTTTTTTATTGTGTGTGTAAAAATTACAATCAATGGAAGCTAAATTTCGTGGAACACATTTTTTCACACAAAATGTTAAATATTTATGGAAATTGCGATAAAATTTTTATTTTTCTGAAAATCACATTTCTTTTTTATTTTTCACTTCAAACCTTACAATAACGTTACAAAATGTCAAAAATAAAAGCTTAACTGAAAGATTAATCCAGAGTATTTAACAGATTAATTCGTCATAATCCTTTCGATGACTTCAACTTCCAGTCTTTTAAAACATTTTCGCGAAAAAATTTCATTTAAACCTTTTTAACCAATAATTGAAAGAGTTGAATGCTTTGAAAGCGGTCTCGGAAAATTTATTTAAATAACTTGTTTCGTGTCAATTATTTTCTTTATAAATTATCAAGCAATCAGCAAATCTCCCGTAATCTTAAAATCTAAACTTTTTAAAACAGTGTTGCTCAAAAAGTGGGCCGTCATCTTTTTATATTTTTTAAATTAAACTTCTTTTACTAAAGAAGGAAAAAACGGGAAAACTTTTATTGACAGAAGTTGGAGAAATAGGTTATGTTAATATTACCAACTGCAAAAAACTATGAAATTTTGAGAAATCTTAAAAATAGAAAATTTCTAAATTGTAAAACCGAAATATTTTTAAATATCAGAAAATGGGAAATATTTGAAAATTTCAGCCAATCAACATATATCAATAAATCTTTCTTAATTACACAGAGTTATGTGAATGGGGGCACTTAACATCCATGTATATGCATATTTGTTTTAATGAAGCTGCGCCCTCTAAATGTGTATAGGAAATTCAATGAGCCAAAGGGACAATTGGTTAAACAATTTGCATAATTGAGTTACGCCGGATCAAACCACGATATGTGTAATTCGCAATGCATAAATCATTTCCAAATAATAATTCAACCAATTCAAATTTTTCAGTTTTTAATTGACCGTAAATGAACAAATTAAAATATTCAAAATTTAATTGAAAATCGTGACAAAATGATTTGGTTGGAACATGTAGGTTTTTCGTTTCAATTATCCGCAATATTAATTAATGCGCATTATGTTTTCGTTCTCCGGATTTAATAATCTTGTTAACCTACTTAGTTTGAATCCTTTCAGCATTTTGACCGTAGACTACATATCAAAGTTTCCTTTGATATCTGTACCCTTCTCAGAAATATTTTGCATTACATTAACATACAAGGAAAATATGCGTGCAATTTACTAAATACAAAAATGTAGGTCAGGAAAATTTACGTTATTCATAATTTTAACACATTTCTTCACAAATTATTTTCCAGAAATTATAAAAGCTTAAACAAGTAGTTCGTATTTGCCTATATACACAGCAGATTTAAAATTTTAGAAAATGAAATAGTTTACTAAAAATCTTAAATATCAAAATTTCAATATGTCAAAATATCAAAATGTCAATTGGTTAATTCTCCAAAATTTTTAATATCAAGAGTCAAATGAATAATGTCTACTGTTTTCTACCTTTCGTAATTTACTATTTACAAAAACTAAAAAGAAAAAGGCTTGAAAAAGTTAAAAATGGAAAAGCCCGATAAATCGAGAAATAAAAATATTCTAAACCTGAAAAAATTAAGAAAATGAAAAATCGAAAAACCTTCAAAATTAAAATTTTGAAAAATTGTTATAATACGGCCACATGACGTAGCATCACGGAAGTGTGCCACGGAAGTTGACAACGGAAATGAATGAATGATTTTTTTTTAAATTTATGTTTTTGTTTGCAATGTTGTTTTCTTGGAAAATGATGATGCGTTTTTCTTTTTCAGGTTATTGGCCATTCGGTGTGATTTGGTGCAATGTATACGTAACATGTGATGTGCTGGCTTGCTCGGCTTCGATAATGCACATGTGCTTTATCAGTTTGGATAGATATCTGGGGATAAGGAATCCATTAAAGACTCGTCACAGTTTTACAACCAGGACCGTTGTTTTAAGAATAGCACTAGTATGGTTGTTGTCCATGCTAGTTTCCAGTTCAATAACAGTATTAGGTAAGAACATTCTATTTACTTATTATTATTATTATACAGCCGGCTTTCAGCATTCTACGCACTGTAAAGAACACCACAACAATTATGCTTCCTCCGCTTTTTTCAAATAAATTCGAACGATTTGGCTTCGGTTCAAGTTTTAATTCGATGCATATTTCTCGATTATTACATATAACATAATTCATTAGAATAGTAATCGTAAGATTGATTGGATGGTAGTTCTGTCGCTTTTGTACCTCTTGTGTTTACGGATGTAGCAAGGATCAATCAATTCCATCAATATCGTCGCTACTAATGCCGCTCGTTTTAATTAAAGTATTTTGCTTGGGTTCTCATTAATTTTAACAAAAGGAAAATAACAAGCTCGTTATCGTCACGTAATATATATATATATATATATATATATATATATATGCATTCTACAAATCCGATAGTGTAAATTTGTAACTCGCATCAGAAGATTTGTTGAATGCATAAATTAAGCACATGTCGAATTTCGAACTTGAATTATCGGAAATAACGAATTATGAAATCTGAATGTCTACGTGTGTGTGCGCGTGTTTGAACTGATTTTATCTTTGGATATTTTTGAATTCTGATTTCATATTTGGAAAAATAATCGTGACAGTTCCTTTGATTCATTTTTTTAAAGCATTTTTTAAGCTCTAGAACATTTAGACATTTTGATATGTCATTATTTATAATTTAGTTCCTCTGCTGTTCAAAATCTGACATTGCATGTGCTGTTTAACAGTTTAATCGGATTGGATAATTTAGTCATTTGTACAAATTAATTGATATCATTTCGTTTGATAATATTTGTAGTAAAATAAATTTGGAGCTGTTAATTAAAACAATCGAATTTTATCTTGATTTTCCCCCGAGGGAAGTTTGAAGTTTAAAGTGGGGGCGGCATATCATTATTTTATCATTCCACATCAGTTTCTTGACTTATTAGAGATTTCGTTTCGCTTCGTATTTTTTGAATAATGATGTTCAAAACAAGCCGTTTTGTTTACATTTCTTGAAGCCGCCTGTTTTCTTTATGGGAATTTTAAATTGATGGAAAATGAGAAAACACTATGCAACAATAAAAAAAATTGTTTTTGATTAAAAATAATCCAAAGTAGAACATAAAAGGAATTACAGTTTTCATCTTTCTGATTTTCCAAATAAATTTTACTTTTTTTTAATGTTTTGGGTTGATATATTCACAATATTTCCAATTTTTCATTTATCAATTTTATCATTAAAAAACTTTTGACTTCTGTTCTTACTTAATTATCTATTTGTCTGTCTGTCACTTCTGCAGATCAAATTAAAGGAGGTAAATTTATAAATAAAAAATTTATTAAAATTTTTTTTGTTAAGTTTCTTCTTCTAGATTATTTTTTCTTGTAAGAACCGCGGACGTTCACTTTTCTCGACCTCTATTATTTATCTTATGGTGCTTAGCTTTAAAGAGAGGATGATTAATATTAAAATGTCATTCTGCATACCAGAAAATATGAAGAAAACCTCAATTTCCACTAAAAGTCCCATTTTATATTAAAATCCAATTTTCCTTGAAGTTTAACTTCTATTAATAATAAAACAACAACTTTTCTAAACCACTCTATTTTTAATATCCGTTACCGGTTTCGGAACACTTTTGGTCATCATCAAACGATGACTAAGAATTTTACATAGTTTTTTTTTTGGTTATGTACAAATATTGACAGATAAAAAGGGAATTAGTACAAAATTTTGGAAATACCGATGTAATTAGTGTGCATGGATTTATGAATACCTACATTATTATTATGGAGATTAACAAAATTCGGTAATAATACAACAATAACGGGGGAATTTAAATAGGATTATTTAAGCTAATTGCAGAAATATGATTGAATAGACATAATCCTAAATAATTGAAAATATACATATTTTAAAGGAGTGCAAATCTGGAAATACGTAATGGAAATTAATGGGAATGAAATTTATGAGTACTCATGAATTTCATTCACCTTAATTTGCATTACGTATTTTATGAGTACTCATGAATTACATTCACCTTAATTTGCATTACGTATTTCCAGATTTTGCATTCCTTTAACATATGCATATTTTCAATTACTTAAAATTATGTTTATTCAATCATATTTCCATAATTAGCTTAAATAATCCTATGTAAATTCCCTTGTTATTGTTATATTATTACCGAATTTTGTTAATCTCTATAAAAGTATTCTAGGTATTCATAAATCCATGCACTTTAATTACCCTCAGCATTTCCAATTTTTTTTTTCATTTATTGAAATATTCCGAGTATATACTTTAATTAATCATAATTTCTAAATAATTTTTTTGTCTCATTTCAATTAACTGAATATAATAAAATCATCTGCTTAAAATGTGTCGCCGCTTTTCCATCTTTAAGAGCGCTTTTTTGGAAGGGGAAAGGAATGTACAAAAAAAAAGTAAGACACTTCACGCCGTGATTAATGACTTACATAAGCCAAGATAATACTTTCTTTGTAATATATGACGGAGTTTTATTTTTTTGTGGAAAATGTATTGCAGTTTTTAAACTGCGAATACAAATTGCAATTTTTATAACTGACGGTTTTTTTTTTGTTTATTCTAAAACGACAATGCGAATTTTCTATTTATTTAAATTTATTTCCAGAAAGAAAATGTCACAATGTTAAATGTAAATCAATAAAATTGCAATCAATGAATTCTCCTGATTTTTTCGAAAATATTTTTGTAATCTTCCCAGGTTTCAATCGATTTTCATAATTTTCTTTGGATTAAATTTCTGTTAGTTATAAGAGTAAAGCCTAAATAACAATGCAATAAAATCACAAGAGAAACAAAATAAGTGGAAATTGAAAACAATTTGATGGCAACAAAAAGGTGTAACATGTTTATCCATTAGAGACGATGATTAATAGCGTTTTTATTGAGGATTGCACATATAAGGCTACAATTAATGTTCGATAGTGATTAATTAAATGCGCATGATTTATGTATTCTCATCCCTTTTTCTATGCATTTTCACCCCTTTCATCCTCTTTCGCCAATTATTAGTAATTTACCTCATGACAAATTTATTTGATTAATTAACAAACGTCCATTTTTACCATTTTTATTTGCATAAACAAAAATTTTTAATAAAACCTCGAAAAATTAAAAATCTCAGAAATACGAAAATGAAAAGTTTAAAAAAATTAGAAAATTGGAAAATTCAAAAAATAGAATATGAAAAAGAGTCGAAAATAGAAATATTAATCGAGAAATTAAAATATCGAAAATCATAAAAGGTCGAAAGAACAAAATTAAAAAATTGCAAATAATAAATAAATTAAAATAAAATTGGGAAAAAAATTATTTCGGAAACGGGAAATATAAAAATTTCAATTTTCAGTAATAATATCCCAAGAGCACTTTTGTATATTCAAAAATACTTTTCCCCGATTTTTATGCGAAATTTATGTTGCCTAAAAATATCCCGAGCGCTTTGCGCGAGGGATATTTTTTAATGGCAAAATATACAAAAGTGGTCGCGGGATATTTGTTTTGATTATATCACGAACAATAAAAAATACTATTCACTATTGACATATTCACTTTTGACATTTATACTTTTGACATATTCACTTTTAACATCTACACTTTTGACATCTACACTTTTGACATTTACACTTTTGACATTTACACTTTTGACATTTTACTTTTGACATTTCACTTTTGACATTTACACTTTTGATATATACTTTTGACATTTTCCCTTCTTTAAAAATGTTTCTGAATTTTTTGAATTTTTCGGTTTTTTGAGAATTTTTATTTTTTCCGCTTTTTTCGATTTGTTAAAAAAATTTCCTCCATTTTTCGATTTTTTCTATTTCTGCGGCCAACTTCCGTTGCACACTTACGTGGCTCACTTCCGCGAAGTCCTTGCGTAGCGCTCATCCATGTCGCTTTTTCATGATCCTACATCACTTCTTTAAAAATTCACTACCACCGCCGCTAAAGAATTTTCACTTGAATAAATATTGACATGTTAAAAAATCTGATCAGTTTTTTTTATTTAGTATTTGTCATTTTTATACAATTTGACATCTTAACATATCATATTATTTTAATATTTGACATTTTAACGTTTAACAATTTTCTTATTTTCAAAAATTTTCCCTTCAAGTTCATTTCGAAATGTTTATAAAGTGAAGAAAATATTTCATTAAAACTGATAGGTGTAAGAGCATATTTTCCGCGTACGTGTTTATTTGTAGTATTTCAGTTTATTTATTAGATTTTCTGTTTTCATATATACAGTATATTTTCCCATATATATTTTTCTAAGAATAAATATCGAGTTTGTACAATTGAAAATATTCGTAATAAAATTGTTTATCTAGAACTGGGAGAGTTTATAACCCTTGACGATTTGCTGTTTTCCACACAGTAATTTTATAGCAAGTAACAAACCTATGTTTGCTCTATTCTTTAGAAAACAGAAATCTCCTACATATTACCTACATTCTTTCAATTATTCCAAATTATTTATTTTTACTAGAATTCACTTTTTATTTGTTTCTGTATACTAATTATTATTTTTTCTTATATAAAATGCTTAATTTTCCAAATACTGAGTATTAAACGGTGTATTTTTTAGAATTAATTAAAATACTCTAAAAAGTAATGAAAATCATTAAAACTTTTAGAAATCTTTAAAGATTACTATAATTGTTGAAATGAAGAAAAAGACAAACCCCGATAGAATTGGTCAATATGGCAAAAATTCCTGAAAATTGCATAAATCCATGAAAATGATAAAAACACAACCATGGAAAAATACATAATTAATTATTAAAGTTATGGGTAATTAAAAGAAAAATTCATTATCAATTCTAAAGCAACCCTTATCATGTAGTTTGATAAAAGTACAAAGCAGCACTCTATTATCGAAACTACATGAAAACTTTCTGAATGTGTTTTTGGGGTAAACGGGTGTAGATCCGTTATAAACAAAAAACCAACCGACTGGATAAATGTTCTCTTCAGGAATTAACCGACCGGTCATGTTTTCATGTTTTTACAGCCACCCCACAACTTTTCACACTGTTTTTATATTTGAACTTTGAACACTTCCTTTGTAAATCGATTGCTTTTACAGAAAACGAACAAATGGAAGGGAGGAGAGGGGGGTGAAACTGGGACTAAATGAGCTCATGTTCTTAATATCCTCTGATTAAATATAACACCATCAAAACTTTGCAGAGTCCTCTTCTGGAAGCAATTTGAACAAAATAAATTAATAAATTCTCTTCGAGTCGTACGAAAAAGTCCTTCTCACTAAAATCTACTGAAACTTCGGAAAAACTGAAGCAATTTTTAAATACAAAACTAAAAAGAATTTGAAAATTAGTTATAAAAGTAAAAATTTGAATTTTTCCAAAAAAAAAAAATTTTTCATCATGTTTGACAGATTTATATTTTTATGCTGACATGTTGACGTTTAATATTTTGATATTTTTACTATGTGATTGGATATTTTAAACCGCATACATGCAACATTTATTTTTCACTAGTATTATATATTCCGGAAAATTATTCAATAATCCTTTGCTAATTGACTAAACAATCTTGTTATAATGCGAATGTTCCTGTATAGCTTAAAGCAGACAGCTTCCATTATGTATTATCTTTTATGTTTCAGGTATAATAAACCATGAGAACATCATGCCGGAACCAAACTTATGTGTGATAAACAACCGACCCTTTTTTGTATTCGGATCATTGGTAGCATTTTATATACCGATGGTTATAATGGTGGTAACTTACGCACTAACAGTGCAACTATTAAGGAAAAAGGCGAGATTCGCTGCTGAACATCCGGAAGCAGATCAATTCCGTAGGTTGGGGGGACGGTTTATCGCCAAGCAGGACAGAACGTCGACTATTTCTACGCATCACATGTGGAGGACAGCGGGAGGAAATCCAGAAAGGTCTGTTAATATTATAATTTCTTTTATCATTTTTGAAAATTCCAAATTTTTATTTTTTAAATGTTATCATATGATATGATAAACATTATTTAATTAAAAAATATAGAGGAAATATTTAATCTCGTTGATGCATTAAACATTAAAGGACTTTTGATGCATCACTGTCCTATTAGAGCTGCTTTCATGTCATATTTATGTCGAAAATAGCCAATCTCTAAATTTTATATGATGACAAGGATTTAAAAATAAAAGAAGACGAAAAAATGCTTTTTACTAACATGTGATGAACTTTCACATTTAAAAAAAAAACTTGTTGAGAATTAAAATGTGAAAATTTCAAATTAGAATTATTTTAAAATATAAAATAATTAAATTGAAATATTTAAATTAAAGCTTATTTAAATAAAGAAAGAAATGTTAAATAGAGAGAACGAAATGAGTAGTTCTTAAATTTAATACTTGTAGAGATAGTAAAACGTACTAGATTCCACATAACAAACTTTGATTGTGTTATGTGGATTAACTCATTCAAGCGTTTATCACAAGATGGATACTCGTTCCCTTTGAATCCCGAAGAAACCGAAATGGATAAGGAAATATGCGGAAATGTATCTCATCCCAACCAGTTATAAACAAAAATAAAATCCCAGAACAGTTCCCTAGCAAATCCACCCTTGAACATAATTTATCCGGATCAATTGCTTAATGGCTCTCTCTAACATTTCAAATGCATGTTTCATCTTTCCAGGATAAAACTTCCACTGGAACTATCTGATGGAATTTTCATGTGAATTCCAAAAACTTTCTTCTGCATTGATTTTAATTAGCGTTTTCCAACTTATACTTCATTTATTCTTTGTATTCATATTTTAATCTATAAAAAAAACTTTTATATACATGAAGGAGCTTTTTAGTATTTTTTTAATTTTAATTTTTTGTATCTGCTTTTTCAGTTTTTATTTTTTAATACAAGATTATAATACAACTACAACAATTTTTTTTTTATTACAGATCTACAAATATGAGGATAAGTTCTTCTCATCCGCAACTTTCCTATTCAAATGGTGGAAATCCGTCAGTTTCACAAGGAGGTGGAGGACATCACCGTGATCAAGGCACACAAACACCGGAAAATATCGCAAGAGAAACAAGAAATTTCAACCTCCGCTCACTTAAATTACAACTCAACAGTGTTCCTTCGAATTTAAACTTCAGGTAAACATTTTTTTCCTTTATATTTATTAACTCCTTGAGCTTTTCCATTCTTATAAAAGGAAATGCGCCTTCCTGTTATTTAACAAAGTAACAACTCATTAAAATGTACATTAATATTACTAAATGTAAAAGTAGTCCTCTCGTTTTTAATATTTTAAATTTCTTTGTAAAATATTTATCTCATTACAACTATTTGACTGTTTTCTACATTTTTAGATACAAAATATATTTAAAGTTTAAAATGTCTAAGGTGAAACTTTTTATTTTTAGAATAAATGAATGAACAAAATTTGTACATAAAAATGTTTGCGGAATAAGTAACTGGGACCGCATACCGTTTCACTTCCTTTTTTATTTCGTTAAAAATCATTCAAAACTCAAAAATGAAAAATTCAAAAAAATTGAAAAACTCAAAAATTAAGAAAATGGAAAAAATTTGAAAAATCAAAATAAAAAAACTTAAACATTCCAAAAAGGAAAATGAAAAAATTGAAAAATCAGAAAATCAAAAAATTAATAATTTCTTTATTGTTTTCGAATTTTTCTCCATAGGAAAACACATGGTTCAACAATCAGCTGACGTCACAACGGCGAGTGACAACGACAACGTATAGTTTATAAATCCACCTTTAGTGTCCAATCTAAAATAGTATTATCTATGATTAGTTCTAACAATGTCCCAAGTGCTTCC
>JAODAH020009436.1:0-32319 GCA_027574865.2 Coproporus ventriculus | reverse complement strand
GTTACATGTTATAATGGTTAAAATAAAAATTAATAAAATAAAAGAAAACAAAAAACTTTTTTAAATTCTTTTTTTGCTTTTTTCCATTTAAATAACATAGGAAATCTTGCCTCATTGCCCGACAAAAGTTTTTTATTCATTGTAGGGAAGACTTTCCAATTATATTATGTTATGATCACAAAGTAGACACATTTACGCACCAAATGCTGCGGCGCTATTTTTTTCAAATCGACATTACAATGATAGAGAGAGCGCAAGACCCAAACTGTCGCAATATGCCCCGGTCTCCCCTACT
Organism: Coproporus ventriculus; assembly: GCA_027574865.2. Classification (NCBI taxonomy): domain Eukaryota; kingdom Metazoa; phylum Arthropoda; class Insecta; order Coleoptera; family Staphylinidae; genus Coproporus; species Coproporus ventriculus. The sequence continues at coordinate 32,024 of JAODAH020009436.1, read as the reverse complement.
ATAACAAGTTTTGCCCAGCTTAGCCATATATAATGTGCTGCGAATCGACGAACTTTTAATTGCAAACTGGTTTGTTCCTAATGGAATTTATTTGTTAATTGTCCTTTTTGTTATCCTAAATCTTTGTAATTTATAATATTTCAAACAAAAATTATGTCATTAAAAAAAAACGAGACATTTTGAAAGAATTAAAAACGTTTCGATTTTACAAGCAAAAGGAGAAAGAATTTAGAAGTTGCAAAGAGCAAAAAAAAATTTACAGTTTTTTCAAAAATGTTAAAATATAATAGAATTTTACATCTTAGTTATTAAATTTTGAATACGTATCTTTATAAAATATTTATAATTTATATTAATAAAACGAATAATATGTCCCCTACGCTACCCTCAAAATTAAAAAAAAACTGTGTAAAACTGTATCTAAATAAATTGTAGCTGTCTTGCCTTAATTTGGCGCTAGGACAACAACCAAATGAAAAATAGTGGATAAAGTGTACTTTTTTTAAATTTTTATGTTTAAAAGTGCCTCTTTTTTGCGCAATCGACCATATAACTTTTCTATATATTAAGTGTTCGCTTATTGCTCTTATTTGTTTTTGGCACCCCAACGGAACTTGAAAAAGTAGCCCTCATATATCAAGAAGAATGTTTGTATTTTTGCTTTTTATACATATCTAGAGTTTTAATAGATCTTGATCACTTTGCACACTTTAACTTCAAAACAAAGAGATAGACACTATTTACATGATATTTCGAAAAAACTACGCCCCTTAAAGTAAAATTTAAGTGCGCAATAGACTAAATATTTGCAGGTGTTTAAGTGAAGCCTATTCACTTTAAATAAAAAACGCCACATTTTAATTTTTGGGTATTTTGATTAAGAAGAGTTTCTACTTCCACATACTAAGCTATAATAGAAAAATCGATTTATTGATAAATATTCAATAACAAACAAAAACTATTTTTTAATGAAACGAAGTTATATTTATGAAATATTGAAGTATTGTATCGGTACAAGTTCAATAATGTTTATGATGTAAAACATTGAACGATCCAATATAAACAATAGCAAATTAATAAATGAAATTGTTAAATAATTCTTCAAAGTACACAGTAATATACTTATATTTATATATACTCGTAGTTATATAGCCTATAAACAGAGGAGATTAGATTAAAATAAGATAGTAACTAAGTTGTTGTAAGAATATAACATAGAAATAAAGCTCGATACTTTGCATCGTCTTGGCTCAGTTAATCCCACAAACTACGAACATTACAGTTATTATACAGTTTTCACCATTTTAAGATTTCAAATTTCCATGTGTTTGTTTTAAGGCCAAGGAACTTAAACTTATTATGTTTATTATATTAATGTAGATTGTGTTTTTCTGTGGAAAACCGATATATTAAAATATAATAAAGAGATCAGTGCATTTTTCTCAAGTCGTGCCACTGCTCATATCGTAACTCTTGAATTTTGAATGGAATATCACGACTATAGCGCCTCTAGCAGCAATAAGATGTAGCCTATAGTAAAAAAAATGATTGAGGTAATTAATATCTGCCAATGACAACGTGCTTACAAATCTTCTGAATAAGCAAGCTTTTCGGGGTGTCTTTATAATATTTTGCGTGCGTGTATTATAGTTTTAGTGGCAAGTAAATTATTTAAAAAATATATTCTTTATTAAGTTGGCATTCTGTAGCATTTATGAAGCTTTTACTAGAAACCAACCATTAGCTTTATCCAGTGTTTAGTAATGCAACTTGTGTTACGTCCTAAGTCGTTCCCACAAGACATCTCTAAATCGTATTATATGTTATTACCTAACTTTTATCTAGCAAGTTGGCATACAAGTTAAGCCTGGATTACACGGGTATAGTAATGAGTAGAGTAGAGTCTACTCTATCAATTTTGATTTTGGAGCGTTTATACAAAGCTAGCAGTTAGTATAGTTCTCTCGTTCATGTTCAACATATAAATCTACGAGTTTTGCGGTTTCAGCTTCCTTGAACTTCGACTTTTCAAAAACAAACAAAACAAATTAGTCAAATTGCATAAGAACGTGAAACAGTCATGTAAATACGCACTACGTTGGAAACAGTGCAACTAAACTATACTAGCTACTCGCATGAAAGACGTTTACACGGGTATAGTAGGGAGGATAGTAGAGCGGGAGCAGTGGCGGGGGTAAGCAGAGTAGAGTTCACTTTACTGCACGCAGTATAGTACTCTACACTACTAGATACTCTATACTCTACTCTATTCCGACAATTTTTGGGAATTTCTACAGATTTACTTTACTCACTACTCTACTTATTACTATACCCGAGTAAACCAGGCTTTAGACTACACATTCAACATCATATTATGTTAATCTATGAGATATTGCTTTGAATATGACGAATTTAAAACGGTTGGAAACAAAAAGATATTGAAGAGACGATAAGGAAATCATATAATGGAGTTATTTATTTAATAAAGCTCAGATGCAATATAAAATCCCTAACCGAAATAAATTATTTGAGAAATGTTGGGTTTAGTTAATATTGCTCAATTTAATTCTAAGGTACGACTTAAGGTATATGTGGTACGACTTAGGACAAATAAAGTTTCTTAATTTCTTGTGAAATCGAATACAGATTCGAATTTTATCATAATAAATAATAAGAAGGTTCACAAAAGACTTGAACAATGCACAAAATTTATATTTATTTTATAGATTGTAACGTTTATAGTCGATTTTTCATAGGTGTACGACTTAAGCAACTTTATTCTATTACATGAACAAAGTGTTTTCTCTTAAAAACAAATTATATGTGTATCGCATTTTTTTTAAAATGTCGTTATATCACACTGTGTCATAACATGCTTTAATTGAAAGATACGGTTCGTAACATTTAATTAAATCAGAGGCTATGAATTTCTTGGAAACAATAAAACTGTGGTTGACTAAATACCGTCTAAATAGTGAGAAATGGAAATTACGACAGAGTTCCATTACAAGAAAAGAATCAGTCAAAGTCTCATTTTGGAAGTTATGATGCTTGGCTTCTCACAGGGCGAAATATAAATCAAATTAAAATAATTTAAAAAAATGTATAAATTATTTTTATCTTTCTTTAATTCATTCATGAATATAATATCAACAAATTTGGTTTATATCTAATAAAAAATATATATCCAAATTTTAGGAAATCTCCAATGATAAAATACGTGACATCCATATTTTTAGCTAATATTAAATAAATTGCACGCTAATAATATAATTAACTCTTTACATGCTTGGAATAAACTTAATCCTATCAGAAGTATATGTTGTAATTGCAAGTTAAAGTTTATACAAATGTGTAAGATGTTTAAATCGATTTAATCAATTTAAATTATATCTACAATTAACATGTTACAATTTAAAAAAAAAGAGATTTTTTTAATATATTTGTAGAAAATATAATTCCGTAATCAAAAAGTCTTGTCTTATCAAGAAAAATGTTCTCACTTACTTTGTACATGTTCCTTATCCATCTTGACTGGTTCTGCAAGAGAAAATGAACCAATTAGTCACATGGAAATATTACCAAATTCATATTGGAGGTCGACTTATCGTGTTCCTGATCTTATTGAAACCACCACATCACCAGATGTTACCTCAATTAACATCTTTCACGGTCGAAAGGACAGAACCTATAACTCTCACGAATTTAATTCGTAATTCAATAACGTTTCTAACTTACTTCTTTGAATGTAGGTATCAGACACACACACACACACACACAGTATTCAAATTTAACTGAGAATAAGAAGAGCCTTCCAGTGGCTTATAAATCTGGATGTGTTAATTTTAGAAGTATATAATGGCTTCGAGTTTAGAAACTAGCTGGCTTATGTAAACCTCTATAATTACTACCCTCAAGCTTGTCACCACCAATTTAGTAATCGACTACATGAAAGTTTTTTTATTTAAGGCAAATCAAAGAAATGAAAATATTTTTGGATTACACTATATTTTTGGGTTATTGATTTCTTGGATTGGAAAAATATTTATATAAAGATAAATGAATAATTTAAAATTATTATTCACATTTGAAATCTATTTATATCCGCAAGGGCTCCGTTTGAATTGTGGAAATGAGTGCAATTTCAGGTACAAATAGATTGAACATTGAAACACAATTAAAACTGTATATATTACAGTATTTCTCTTATGTTGTGGCACCACACAGTTTTATTTCCTCCGTATTCAATTTGCATTTAAAATTTAAATGATGCTTTAATTTTACTTATTTAATTGCAAAAACCTAATTAAGATTTATTTTACAATAATAAATCAGGTCGTTTCGTAAAAGATTAGATTCTTCCTGGAGTTTCAAAAGCGTTTAATATTCTCCTAGACATCTATTTTTAATTTTGTCTTTTAAAATAGACCGATGATTTAAAAACTTCCTTGTTATTGCTAAATAATGCTTTATATTTTTTGATTTGGTTAACTCAAAAATAAAATATATTAATAGAAAATCTAATTAATTCTCAATAATAAGCTAGTGACTATTTCAACATTGCATTTACGGTGTTCGAAATTATAAGTAAAATTACATAAAACTTTTATCGCTAACAGTAAAAATTTATAAATGGAAATATTATAACTTATCACATTTTATTTTGATAAAGTAAAAATATAGAAAAATAAATGTAATACAAATCAAATCTGCTTATTATTTGTTATATTCAACGTAAACGTACACCCTGACTTCTTCAGAATGTCAAAAGGTGTGCCCCGAACGTCTTCTTCGGTTAGTGATAAAATAATTTTTCGCTCTGCTCGTAATCTCATAAGAAATCGTATTACTGACTGGGTACATGATTAAGTATTATTACAAATTTTATGTATTGTTAGTTACATAACTTAAATTAGGAAATAAAATGAATAAATTGTGTTCTGCTAATAAAAATGACATCGTTATCAGTAATCTATATATCAATATTTCTCACTCACATTATTAATTTTGTTCATTAAAGTTATTCAAAATCGTTCAAATAAGCTAAATCTAAAATTTCATTATAAACAAAAAATATTGAAAATGTTTTTCAATATAATTCTAATTCCGAAAAATTCAAATAATAATCTAACAAGTTTGCCATCATTTATGTTTTTTTTTAATTCAATACAACATTAAAAAATTGAGTCAAGTACCAACAATGTTTATACATGGAGGGTTCCGTTTCAATTGATTGCATAATTGAACACAATATCTCCATTGAAGTAAATGTTTTAGAAAATTGTTAAGGACAGACATATTTTAGTACCGGTATTCAAACAAGCTTGCACAATATATTTTCCTTAAATTATCAACATAAATGTCAAAATGTGCAATGTATAATGTCAAATGTCAATTTCAAGTATTAAATGTCATATGTTAAAATAGCAAATATCAAAATGTCAAATATGAAAATATCATATCAAATGTCAAAATATCAAATATCAAATTACAGAACAATTTGTGCTAACACATCAATTCAAAAATTATAGAAAAAGGTGATGCTTCTGGGACTAAACCATGTTTCCCATGGACTTCGAAGCGCTGAACACGAATCCGGGCTCCAGATTGCTGCCACACGTCAGGAGAAAAAATTTTGAAAGTATGGCGACATCCAAGTTTTGACTATGTAGTTCCTGAATTTCATGTATTTTGACATGGTAAACAAGAATCCGGACTTCAAAAAGCTCTATTACGTGAAGCTTTGTATAAAATCAACCAAGAAGTTCCGGAAAATCCATCCTTTCGCGATTTTCATTGAAAAAAGAATTAAAAATATTGCGACATCCAAGTTTTAATTTTATAATGGAATCTATAGAGAGATACCTCATCTCCACATAAGCGGAAGGCCCTACGAAGATCGTTCCACGAACAATGAAGTCCATGAAACACAAACAAGGGAAGGTTGAAAGTGAGAGGCAAGGGCACTCACGTTAAACCAACAACCCAATGGGAACAACAGCTGGAACGTCCTCCTTGTTGTACCCGGGTAACTCTAATATCAGCTATGGATTGGTTTGTTAGGATTATTTGGCAAATTTTGTTATGAAGTTGTTATGATACTTGGTTCATTTTATAGAAAGCTTCAAGTAATAGATCTTTTTGGAATCCGGATTCATGTTCAGCAAAATTCAGGATTTATAAAATCAAAACTTGGATGTCAAAAAAAAAAAAAACGATTTTTGCAGCTTTCTCGTCAATTTTATGGAAACCTCAACGAGATAGATCTTTCTAAAGCCAGGATTCGCATTCAGCGCGTCAAATAACATAGAATAAAGGTGTTTTGATGACGTGGTTTGGTCGTCCACTTGACAACAGTAAGCGAGCGACTTCTGAGTATGATGGCACATGCCACTTCTACGCTGGATAATCGAGAACCACCGATAAATATATATATATATATTTAATCTTTTAATCAATTAGCGCAACAAACGCCTATATATATATATATATATATATATATATATATATATATATATATAAGAAATACGTTTTCATAAATTATATATTTCTCAGTAGACAATTCAATCTTTATATGAAACTGGACTGTTTTATTTTATTACTTTTCTCTTTTCCCTATTAAAATGGATTTGTTGTTAATGTTACTACATACCACTGGCAGCAATTTTTCAGTTCAGAAATTCAGCTCTAATATTTATTTATGGACATACATAAATCAAAAATTAAGTAAATGGAATAGAAGGAATTGGACATTTTTTAGAAAAGGGTAGCAGTAAAACATGAATGGCTGATTTTTATTTTCTTTTTATGATTGGCACTGACTGTAAAAAAAAATGTTTTAATTGAATGGATATGTCTCGAATGATGCGAAAATGTTTTTAACACTTATCGACTACAATATAATTTTAATAAAATTTTTATTTAGAAAATGCAAAACTTTGTGTAAAAGTAACATAAAAATACAAAACTTTGTTCATATTAAAATAGTTTACTATTTCATTTAATCCAAGTGTGCTGAAAATCAAGTGCGAGTACATTTCAGATTTTTTTAAATTTTAAGTTTTTCTTCACATGTTTTTATTTATTATTCTTATCTTCATTTTTTTAATTACTTAAACATATTTAAATTAACCTTAGATTCAGTTATATAGTTTTTTTCAATAATTTAAATTTAAACGAAAAAAGTTCGTTTTTAATTTATATAACTGTAACATTACAAAATGGAAATATTTATATTATATTCTCATTGGTAACCAAAGAAGCCAAATATTGCGAGAGAAAATACTGTCACTAAATGGTTTTCTGAGTTATTTATTCGTAGTAATAATATTTAATAAAAATTTTGTCTATATTTATTTTTTAGCAATTCTCTGTTTTTGTTTAAGGCAAGAAATAAGCCTGCGGATGGAAGTGTTGGCCATGTTAATCAAAAATCAGGATCAGGACAACGCACACCAACTCCCCAAACCGGTCAAGCTAAAGGAACTGGAAAATCTGGACAGAAACCAGCAGCTCAACAAAAAGGACAACCCATTAAGCAAGCACCAGCTAAAGCTGCCGCTGCATCAACTACCACCTCTAAAAATTCCAAAAACAAAAAGAAGGGCAAACATCATCAACATGATCTTATTGTCACTATAAATCTGGTAAGATAAATTTTTTACGTAGAATAGTTTTATAAACAATAAACAATCGTACACACCTCAAATCGTGTAACAAGATATTTGTGAAACCGAATAACAGCGTTAATACTCACAAATTCTCTCTAAAGAGACCTGTAATGTTCTATGCTAACGTGCATGTAAAGGAAAACATCAAATTTTGATTAACTGGCCTCAAGTCTGATTTTCTTAGAAGATACTACACGAAATTACCCCGGTTATATACACATTAGGGTTTCCTTTACTACGCAAACCTTAAATTTTCACCTTCCCAAGGTTTTCTATCGATATTTCGTGCTCAAAAAGCCTTCCTAGAATTTTCTACGTATTCCAAACGCATTTGTAAACGCTTCGACGTGCTGCAAATTCCCTATTTAAATGAAAATACTTTTGCCACGATTCGGACTTTCTTGTCCTTTCAATGTACTTACTATTCAATATTCTAGCTGGTTTTTCAAAGCTCTTATTCTCCCCATGTTTTCATTGAGGCCTATTTTATTTTAATTTTTATTACTTCACATGTTTCTTCAATACAGTTGTCCATCACTTTCTTCCTTTCAACATGCACAGTTTTTAATGGAAATTCATTTCGGCTATTAGCAGTCTGTAACATTTAATACATTATTTAAATCAATAAAAGTTTCGACAATTTAGTTTAAATATTGTTTTTTTTCTGTATTTTAAAATTCAAGTTCTTTTTGAGACACCTTTTATCAATATTATTTATTAACTAGTGAAAATACAACTAGATTAGAATACAAGAGAAACAAACTTTGATGTACTAATCCGCAGTAAATTCGTGCTTGTAGGTATTCAATCAACGAATCAACTTGTATGGAAACCATTAGTAGACTACATTATGAGAGTTGAAAACGGCGTATTACATACGAGTAAGTAATTTCACGAGTATGTAATACGCCGTTCAACTTAAGTAATGTATTACTCTTTTTCTACGGCTACAAGAATTATAAAATATAAAAATTATGCTTTTATTATTATCAATTTAATTTACAACTTGAATAACACGAAACATAACTAATTAAAATAAATTAATAACACATTAAAAACTATAGGAACCTCATTATTAGTTGGAATATCGATCGAATTGCAGAAGATGTAGATGGTGCAGAAATTTCTGTTTTAAGCGGATGATTTTTTGTTGTTCTAGAAATTTTGGAGCTTAAGGAATTTATATACCTTTCTACCGTAGATTTATATCCACCATATCTTTTTAATGTTAACAAATCTCTACCAGCATTTTTTGCAACAACGCGCACAGATAATTATTTTTGCGTGTTTTCACGAATTTCTTCGGATGTAGCTTGAAATCAGAATCACTTTCACTATCCATAATTCACAACTCGCACAGAAAATTACTTTAATTTATTGACAGATTCTATTAACAAGTTATGTTAATTAAAAATTAAAGCCACCTAAAATTGTTAGAATCAGGGTTGTCAATACAAAATTAGTGATAAAATATCTCTATAACTATATTATACAGTTAGACAAATTATAACTTTCTGATAAGGGAGTAGAAAAAATCCTTTACAACGCTTTATCACTTCCAATTAGTCTAATTTGTTATATAAGCTGACTAATTAGTGATTTAATACCTCATTAAGCGTATTTTGTTCGTTCGTGATATACAATGAAAAATTAAATTCTTATTGAAATGAATAGAAGAGCCATTAAATTGAAATTCACAAGTGGCTCCATTATTTTTCATAACGAGCACCCAAAATTACCAGCAATCTCGAATGCTGAAATTGGATTGTTAAGTTAATTAGCAAAATATTTTCTTTAATAATATTATTTTCTTGTGAATTTGATTATCTACATTAAGTGCTCTATAAGAATTTCGATTTTTGCAGATTATAGTATTAATTAGTTTAATTTCATTTTTAAAGATTAAATGAAATATTATAATATACTAACTGAAACGTATCGTGAATTTAATCTTGTTAAGGTAAAAATAATAAAAACTAAAAAACTAAATTTTCAAGAAAACTTGAATCTTTTAAAAAAATAACGAAAAATTAAGAATTAGTAAAAGTACAAATAAGAAAAAACTTATTCTTCACAGATATTGATTTCTTATGACGATGACACTAATATTGTCATCATTGCCAAGATTTTCACTGTACAACAGCCAGTCAATATTATTGGGCTTGAGAAACTGCCAAACTATACTCCTGTTGGTGGCGAGGGACAGTTTCCTTCCTTTTCTGAGGAGCGGATCATCCTTGTCATGTCCCTCCAATCCTTGTCTTCTCGTTAGTGTGGTCCTTCTACTTGAATCTCTAATTAAAGAATATGCCCAAGTGTCTTGCTGTATTGACAGGTACAAAGTACGAATTTAAAAATTTCACCTTGAAATAATCCGGAGGTTTCTTTCCGTTGAAAGTCGGGTCTAACTTTATTGGCTAGTACCCCGAAGAGAAGGCGTAGGTTTTCAGCAGTGATTATTGATTCATTAAGTGGAAACATGGTTAGACAACACAGACCAGACTTCTTCCTAAGTATTGGCCGAATAAAATAAATAGATTGTCAACGATGACCTTGGCTTTAGTCATGTCATCGAATCCTTCCTGCCCATTTATCAATAATGTCAGGGATAATATACTTCAAGCCACGAAAAAGATTCCCACATCCTAGTTTTAGAAGAGTGTGCCACGAAAAAGATTCCCACATCCTAGTTTTAGGAGAGTGTTCTTTTTCTGTTTAGTCCATAGCAAAGTTCCAGGTTTCTTAGCGTTATTTCTTTAGGAACTTCTGACCAACCCTTCCAGGATGGTAATCTCAGTCTTGATATTAGTATCTTTGTCATTCTTCTGGTGAACCAGCGTCCTTTCTTCAAAGCTGAGGTTCCATCTGTTATATCGGCTTACTGGAACATCCGTGGACGCCAATTCCAGCGCTCCTGCTATTATTCATTCATCCTTATGCAGTGACATCCTGAACCAAAAAAATAATTTAATGGTTTGAGGTGTGTTTCCGTTAGAATACAAACGGCTATTTTCCTTGGGCAGCCCTTCTTTGATTTGTTGCAGGTGTATGTGGGCTGATCACTAGTACACTTTAAACATTTGTATACCAACGTACATCTGTCCTAAGTATGTCCCCAATCTCTTGACATCTGAAGCATTGCCGTAGCTGTTTTTTCCTTAGGTATTCGACTTGAATTTATATTCCGTTGATTTCCTTGACTATTGTAAGTCCTCTCCTTTCTTCTACCCTCTGAGCGTTGAACAACGCCATATACATTGAGATTTTCCCGCGTTTCTTCCTCTGTGTGCAGTCTACTTGAAATCCCGCTTCAGCATGAGAACATTCCAATCCTCGATGAGGGAAATTTGTGAATTAAAGCCGTTCATTAGGTTCAAAGATTTCTTTGTTTGCGAGATGTGATTCTCGCCGCCGACCCATCAGATGACGTAACAAAACATCGCATATATATATATATATATTTGCAAACAAGGTGATTGTAAAGCGGTTATCTATTGCATGAGGATTCCCACAGTAATTCTTTGCGTAGAAAGCATTAATTACTTTTAATAAATTATTCTTAAATCAATATTAATAGCAACGCTAGTTTTGCACTCATAATCAGTATAAATAACAAAACAACGAGTGCCAACAAGTCAAACACCTGAAGAAGCCAAATTGGCGAATAACTACAGTTCAGCTGAAAATAAAAACAAACTCTATTGTAAAATTTCAAGAATATAATATTTATTATAAGTAAATTTGAGATAAATATTATAATACAATTTACAGTATCTCGAAAAATTTATAGAAATGGAGCTCATCAAATGGATATTTAATGCTCAACTGTTTTATTCATCCATATATTTTTTATAGATTTCTTTGTTATGAAGAATTAACTATTCATTAATTTTATTTCAAACATTTATCATTTTTTTAACCTTATTTTCAATTTTTTAATGTATCATAAAAGTTAAAAAAGAAAAATATTTACAACTGGTTTATAACACGCAGATGTTTTGTGTACAACACAAAAGAGAAAGTAAAAAAAATTGTAGTGAACGATTTATTTAACTACAATTTAGATTCTTAATTGGGGTCAGAATGGGTCCAACATTGCAATAAATAGCAAAGATTTAGTACACTAGACAATTACCCGTTTCGATATATCAGTTGGCGCCGCCCTGCAAAAGTAATCGCCTCCAATAAATTAGTTTTCGTAAAACTGCATCAACTTCTCTAAACCATCCCAAAAATATTTACTTAATTAAATCCTCTACAATTTGAAAGGGAAAATCTGATCCCTTCGGAAATTTTAATATTCAGATTAATAACTGTTTAATTGGCAATTGAAACAATCTGCACCCTGACAGTTTTATAGGGAAATGGACGAATGGAGCACCTTTTAGATATTAATTTACTTAATGAAAACCCAAGTTGATTAGCTAATGCTAGCTGTACACCAAGATATCCATAGCGTGCTTCCAACAAACTTATTTCCAACAACACGCGAACTAATGAAAAACTTCCTCTCTTAACACATTGATGAAAATATAAAAACAAATTAAACGAAAAACTTCCTCTCTTAACACATTGATTAAAATATAAAACAAATTAAATTTTAGAACTGATTATAAAGTTTAGAGAAATTTCAAGAGTACCCACTGTTCCATTATGTAAACAAAACATTAAGTCGACTTAATTTTTTACCAAAGTGGAAGTTTCCAGGGGATTACTCTACTCGAATTTAGTAAGCAACCAACCGTCACATACTAATCCACAATATATGTAGGAACTTACACAAACCTAATACCTTCAGTAAATTACACGAATCTTGTAAAAATTTTAATTGAAGGGTTTATTTCATTTTAATTGAAGACGTTATATGTAATGTGTCTTGTTCTGATTGTGTTGGAAGGTGTAATTATTTCCGGCACATTAAATGGAAAGAGTAAAGATAATCAAATTAATCTATTTTTAGTAATTTATAATAATATTTCATTAAAAAAATGTTTGGGATGGAAAAGTACCTGATAAAATTAATAAAAAATAATATTAAACAAATATGCTACAATAGAGTACTCTAGACAGACCATTCTATTAGAAAATTGAATAACAAATTTAATGTACCTTAATCCTACAACAGAAACAGAGATTTATATGTATCTGCATATGCTCTCTGAAAGCAGGTTACAGGTCGGCTTTGATGAAGTAAATGCAAATATTCTAACACAGGCAGCCTAAGTATAATAATACCATTATCTCATTTTAATTGTGTCTTAGTTTCAGCACAGGAACATTAAAGGAATGCTTGAAATTTGCAAATGTGAAACCTATTTTTCAGAGAGGCTACATAATTAATATGTCAAATTAAGGGCCCCTAAGCATATTAAGCTGATTTAAAAGATTATTAAGAAAATATTGTCCAATAAAATAACTGATTTCTTCTCAATATGGTTTTACGATTCACTGAACTACAAAGAATTAGAATTAGCTTTACTTATGGAGGCCACTGACTTGATGATATCGTCGGTTTTTATCATCAATTCCGTGTGAATCTCCATTTACGATTTTTATCATCAATTCATTATCGATCTTAACATAAATACAGTTGTCTAAGGGATTATTATCCGATCGCAGTTAAAAACTGAATGAATATGGTGAATTCTAGGACCATATCCTCTAGAATTATAACTGAAAGTATTAGTTTGGACAGATTTTTTTGACTTTTTAACAACTTTTATTAAAATTCACACTCAAAGTCATTTTTACGAAAAATAATTGATAGTTTCTATAGGAAAAGATCTAAGAAAATAAAAATTAATAAAACTAAAAAACTTGTTTTTACTTTTATTCAATAAAAATGATGAAGAAAAAATGCGAGAAAGTGAAGAAAATCTCAAAAAAACCAGAAAGCAAAATTGAAACATTAAAAAAATTGTGATGCTATTGCTATAACCATTAATTTTTATTAATATTGTTTAATCCAAAGAGAGAAAATAAGAATCTAATAAAAATTTAAATAAAAAATAAGAGAAAATGAACATTAAAATGAAAAGTTAAAGGAAATTTTAAGAAAAATTAAAAAATTTCTGTTTAAAGAAATTTAAATAAATTTTAAATTAGAAAAAGTTAAATTAAAATTCAAACATTTCAAAAATATAAATATTTCTAAAATATTTTGAGTTTAACTATGTAGAAAATAATTTTAAAATTCAAAACTATAACACCATCTTTAGTGAACTTTTCTACAAAAGGCTTTTTATAATAAAAAGCACAAAGAAATCAAAAAATGATTTGCCCAGAAAAACTGAAATTTTCAGAAAAATTCTGGAGAAATTCGGAATATTTCACACGACACATATGTGATCAAAACAAGGCTAAAAAGAAATGACTAAAAATTTAAAAAATTTAAAATGCTTTGAAAAAAATTTTTTTTTTCAATTTAATACTTTTGATTAATTTTTTTAAATTCATTTCTTTTACAAGAAATGTAACTTCCAATCCAATTGGAACAAGACTTATCTGCTTATAGATTTTAGAGAACGTTTATTTTAAATCAATTTGATTAAATCTTAGATCATATATTTACTAGATACAGCGACCAAAGTATGTTGTCAACATCAATACACGTCACATAGAAGCTTTATATTTCGTTCTATTGCATTGCATGTATATAACCGTTTCACTCTATTAGCGCGCATGCGCTGTGTACATAAAATACCGGCGGCAAAGTTTATATTTTTGAAAACATTTTAAATAAACCAATTTTCATTTTTCGAAATACAATAGTGAAATTAATTAACTTTTTTTTAATTTTGCAAGATATTTAAGCGATAAATAACAACCGGTAATTATAAAAAATGGTTCATTTTTGTAGTAAAGTATTTTTGTAAATGAGATAACAGGTTATGTAATATTCATTATATGTGAGAAAAAAAATGCTACAAAAATCAATTTTTAAAATTTTAATTACAAAACACCACATGGGAGCAGTGGAAGCGCATATGTCAAAAACAGTTGATCGACAATTAAGATATACACGACGTCGAAACTAAAGTAATTTTGAGAATGTATTTTGAATTTTTTTATCCCAAAAATTAAAATCTATTATGAGAAGAATGTATGTATCTTTGCAATAAAAATTAATTACAGATATCTTTTTCAGACATATATCCTTAACATAGTAGCTTCAAACTTTTTCATCGGAGAGTCGTTTCCTCTAATTCCTTTTATATTTTCCAAATGTATCCTCCGGCCGCATAGAAGACCTTGAGACCACTGCCTTAATAAATTAATTTTCAAAACATATAATCTGTATTATGTTGTCAAATAATTCAGTCTGAAGCGTGTCGTATATGGCAATTAAATAATGATGTTAATTTTATATTAATATCATAAAGAAAGGAAATAAAAATATAATTAATATTTGTTAGATAATATGTGTATGGACCATATATTCAATTTCTAAATTTCATTATTTTCCATTTCATTTACATGTCATATTTACATAGCTTTTTAATTATATTTCATCAGCCAATACAATTTTACGATAGACAGAAAAGATAATTTAGTTGTTGAAAACACCAGTTTGCATGTAATTGAAGTTCGATTGGAAAATCATAATTATCATTTTTAACCTAACCAGTCACAACATAAACATAAACATGTTTCTTGTGGAAATAGCGATCGATGCCAAAAAAGAATCCTAAATAAATAGGCGAGGTAGTAAGAGTGCGAATGCTGTACCACACGAAATTAGTTGACCCGCCAAATTCTAACGAGATAGTTCTATTTTCCGTCCGCAACTCTTCTTAATTTTTTATAGTGCGCGCTAACTATTTTAAGAATCAGACTGGAGTTTTCTCATGCGGAACATAAACTAACTCGTTCATTGTATTATAATAGAAAACGAACGCCGAAAAAAACTTTAGAACTTTTTGTGTTCACAAAAAAAAATGGGAACATACGATAAGGAATATACGAGATTAAGAAGACTGACTAGTAATATAGATGTTATAAAAAATTCAGTATGTAAAATTATAATTTGCAGTTTTGGCAAAGATATATTATTTTAAATTATTATTTGTTATTGTGTTTTTTATTTTTACTCTGATTTATTGCATTACATTAAAATTTATATAACAAGCCGAAATTAATTATAAGATAAAATGAATTCAATTTAAATTTGTGAACTACGATGAGGATAACTGAGCGCTTATTGGTTTCGTTAATATCTTCATACATAAAAAATTTTAATTAAACACAATTTTTAATTGCAAATTTAATTTAATCTGGAAACAACATGCAATGATTATATGACGGAGTTTTCATTGAGGTAGAGTGGAGTAAATGCGTAAATGGGGCAAGTGCGTAGATGGCCTTTACTTATTGTAATACAAACGAAAATGTAATAGCGATTTGCTAGAAACCCAGTTTTTTTTCTGATTTGAGATGATATCCATAGATATCGCACCATTCTGGATAGACTTTTCTTATTTAGGTAGATCAATCAAAAAGTGTGCTCCTCATGTAAAGTACATAACTTAAATTCACCATCACCATCAAACTGTTATAGTTTTTGTTAATATTTACTGTTCTTGGGGATTATTTTTAGTAAGTATAAACATAAGTTAATATTAATATTATTGTCTATTGACAAATATTATTGATTCTTTAAAATATATTGAGAAAATCTCTACTCTGCTATACCACTTTATCTGCGACAAGTGCAGACTATACACTGGGGAAAGAGCGCAGTAGTCTCTATCACACTCTCATTTTTATTGTTTCTTGGTTTTGTTCCACAAGTTATCATAAAGGCAACTTTTTTATCGTTTTTTTTTTTCTTTAGAGCCGACATGGTGCGAAAATCTATGCGAAAAGCAACCAAATAGCTCAAAATTCCTCAAAATACAATAATGGATCACTTATATAGAAGACGTGGTTTAAAATCAGAAACATGTGGCCGGAGCACAGCTTTTTCAAAAGTAAAATGAAAAACAGCATGTTGATGCTCTTTTGACTATGTATGGAAAGATGCGGATTTGACAATACGAATATGAACGTTGTCTATCAAAGTTAGATATTGACAACTATAGTGCACTCGACTTAGAATTTAACATAGAACTTTGAAATCCAATCGTAATTGGTAGTGACATCGACTTCCGATATTTTCAGAAATTGTCTAGTTCTGAAAATATTTTACTTCAATTCATCTTAATTGACTATTTATTAGTGAACTTTTCAAAATTTTTATCTCAAGTGGAAGTACAAAATCTTTTAATGGACACGATAAAAAAATATATTTAAAAATATTTGAATTTATTTTTAATTTGTACAACACACAACAACTTTAGTAAACTGACCACAATTTCCCCTAATTTTCTAAAGTTAAATCTCTACCAATACATTCAAATATTAATTTCAATTTGCAATTCCATTCTATAAATATATGTATAAATTTTTAAAATATTATGAACTTATTTTATAATATGGATGAAATGACATTAAAAAATTTTCAAAACATGTGCAATAAAGAATTGCAATGAATTTTTCCCAACTCGACTGAAGTTTATTTCATAAAATATGCAATATATTCTCCTGTTTAATATTATTTCACACTTGAACTCTTTCAATATTATATATTGAAAAATCACTAAATTCATTTTTCTTTTTTTATTTTGATTTCATCAAACATTTGAAAAAATTAGAAAAAAATTATTAAATTTCTCTCTTCCACAAGAAATAAGTGTATAGTAAATAACTTATTCCAAATCTTTTTAAAATTCTAAATTAAAAGGAATTGGTTATTGGGTCCACTTTAAAAGTTTTAATTCCTCTCACTTATTTAGTACTGCCAAGTTTCTAAGATTGATACACGATAATACAAAACGTAATTTAGTAACTAACATAATAATAATTAAATTTCAAATTTATACTACTTTCTCAAATTTGAGCAGATTTAAAATCTTTATGTATTGATACGAGATCGATTTTGGAATTGGTGAAACAATATCATAATAGTATATATTAAGGCATCGAATGGATAATACGCGAGTTAAAGCACAAGTCCAAGTTTATAAAACTACCGGCGTTAGCCGCGAGTTTTATAAAGGACGAGTGCCAAAATAGCTTGTTCAGTGAGTTCTTTATACTATTTTTTGTACTTTAGGCCTTTTTGTAATTTTTAAATAAATATTAAAATTTAAAAGAATAAGGGAATTTTGTCGCGGTTGATAGAACAATATCATTTGAGACAATTCAAACAGAATTTAAATTAATTTTCACAATTGTCTGTAATTAATAATTAATAAAAACCATTTTATCGCATAAAAATACGAAAAATTACAAATTAATTTGAAAGTTAATTCATTCCCGGTCTCTGAATGGAAGATTATTTTGAAAGTTTGAAAATTGATGCAAGGAATATGAAATTACGATATTTTGATACCCGAGCGAAATAATTTCACGGGGTACTGTTTACTTATTTCGCGCGTACGGTTCACTGTGCACCTCATAACATGCGCGTGTCTTTTTGTTAGAGAAACCTACGCGTCTAGAATATTCTGGTACATTGCTGCAATATTCGAGTTCAGACATTCTTGAAAATGCATTCGTTTTATTGTATTGTGACAAATGAATAACGTAGACAACCAGAATTACATTAACTCGGTGGTGTGCATTAGATTAGCCAATTTTCATTTGCTAATTTAATTAAGCTAATGCATGTAAATCAAAATTTAAATATATCTCTGTTTTATGATAATGGTAATATTTTTGCAACATAGGCAAATTATCAGAGTGTTGACGTTCTATCATGCAATTAATAAATCAATGCAGCACTGTAGATATAGGAGTAGAAATGGAGCATACGTTTATGGGTTTGATGCTCATGGGCATCGTTTTCATTTTCCTACATTTAATTCTACTCAGGGACATCGCGAGGAGTGCAAACCTCGGTAGGAACACGAGAGGGAAGTTGGAAATTTGAATGTGCGCAATCAAAGACCATCGTCCTCAAAATAGATGAGTTTATTCCAAATGAACCAATAATTGGCATTTTTGCGTCACCTCAACCTGTCACCATCGATTTTGTTTACACACTACATTCATACATCCGTATGTAGAGCATGTCACTACTAAAGCAATTGTTTTAAAAACTTTTTCTCATCTTTCATTTTCAATTTACCTTTAAACAGTTTACATTTAGAATATGTTAATTGCAAAACCTAATATTCGACAATTTGAATAATTATTGTACTGTAAATAGTTCTAGTGCAATTTTCAATAATAGCCGATCGTATCGCTTAGCAGCATAAATCTTCTTTAAAGTCTTCTGAACAGGTCGCTTCTGTATGTATGAAGATATGAAATATTCATTATTTCGAGTACCATAAAACTAAAAAATTCTATATGAAATACCATGCAATAAAAAAAATAAGTTAGGTGAATTCACTACGATGTAGTGATCCATTCTAGGAGATACTATAAAACGTTTTCATCTTTTGATTAAATCGTTTATTTAGGAATCATCCACTTTAATTTTAGAATCCAATAATAATGCTAATTTGAACCGAAAAATTTATTGCGCATATAGTTTACACTTCTATATTCATTAAATACGAATTAAACAGTCTTTGTATCATTAAAATGTATGAATCTAAAATGAAGTACGTTATATGTATATTTAAATTGGAATTAATAAGTTCGTGTGCCAACTGAACAAGCTCATAAAATATGCAATATAAAATTCCATCGAATTTAAAACTTACTTTTTATTGCATTCTGAATTATAAAATTATGAAATGTAACTTCCGTTCTATAACATTAATACCCTTGCCAATTCACGTAATATGCAATAACAATTTTTCGTGCGCAATTTTAACGATATTTTTCTGTTACAGACTGAATATGGCCTATCTGAAGATCAGGTAGCCGAATTCAAAGAGGCTTTCATGCTTTTCGATAAAGACGAAGATGGTACTATTACAATGGCTGAACTTGGTGTTGTCATGAGATCATTAGGTCAACGCCCAACTGGTAAATATTTAATAACTTAAATAATTATTAAAATTAAATAATTTTATACCCTCATCCTATCGTATTTTTCAAAGAGATTGATATGTATCGAGTTTAATTTACTTCTTTCGTAATCAGAGTATCCATCATTAAGAATATATTTATATTGAATATCAATATAAATATGGTTAATCGAACAACATTTTATGCTTACATAAATAATTGAGAAACAAATTTCAGTTATAATATAGCGTTTTTTTTTGCAAAATTGGCGAATCAAAATTAAAAAAAAAAATCTGGGGTGGGCTCCACACGACTTTTCGACTGTCTATTCAATTATGTTATGGTTTATTTTTTGAAAAATTACAAAATTTCTGGTTAAATGAACCAATCTTTTAAAATGCAC
Organism: Coproporus ventriculus; assembly: GCA_027574865.2. Lineage (NCBI taxonomy): Eukaryota > Metazoa > Arthropoda > Insecta > Coleoptera > Staphylinidae > Coproporus > Coproporus ventriculus. Next base: position 11,948 of record JAODAH020009436.1, on the reverse strand, counting down.
TAGAGCGATAGAATAATATTAAACCAATTTATAAACTATTATCAAATTAATACAGTAATCGTTTTAAATACGTACTCGTAAAATCAAAACTAAAGCAAGATGAAAAAAATGTACCACTTTCTAAATTGTTTTGTTATGTTAACTAAATGAGAAACAGTAATAGTTGGAAAGTTTCCAAAGGAACTCATTTTCAATTCAGACTGTGCATTTAATAAGATTTTCCACAACTTTACGCCCCTTTAAAAACGCGAGGCAATCGATATGTCCTAACCATGTTGGGGATTGTAACCTCAAGGAAAAAGTTTCAATTCTAGTTTAAACTAAAGGAAGTTCAAGGCAGATTTCAATTTCTACGTGATTTCTACCTCCTTTCAATTCACTTAAAAACATTCGAATGCTTTTAGTTATAAAAAAGAGAAATTTTAAAATCTGACAAGTACATTTAAACCGAAGAAAAAGAATATAAGAGATACCAATGACAAACAAAATGCAAGGGACGTTATTCCACTGGTCCCTTTGGGATTCGTGGAACATACTAATAGCAAGGACGCGTACCTACATACCTTTATAATTATATTAAACAAAACACATTTATTTGAACTCGCACAAATTAGTTTATTAACAATAACATCGCTTATTTTCATCTTCAGACTTGTGTTTCTAAAGTTCTCATCAGTGGAGAGAAATTTGCCTTTATATTCATTTCAATTTTAAAGTTTTTGTTTAATTTTATGTATTTATGCGCAAATCAATTTATAGATTTGTAGTGCTTTTTTTGTATAACAAAAAACTTAAAAAAGAAAATATATGTATTTATTTAAATTCATATGACCTGAAACTCTTTCTCGAGTATTCTCATTTTCTACAATTCATACTCGCACTCACAAAATGCCAATGTCAGGCCGCTTAATGGTTTAAATAACTATTTAATACCACTCTTCGTAACCCAAAAAAATCGCCAGTATCTTTCAAATGTTTTGTTTGGGATATTAATAGATACGTTCGTAGAATGTAATGAACTACTGAAATCAATTCACGTAAAATTACAATACGCAGCTTGCCTGATGAATATCAAAAATATTGGCAATATCACAATTTTATTTTCGTCCTTTTAAAATTATTGAGAATTGTGTAGATGTAAATGGTTTCCTGGAATGGAAAAATATCGGGTTTTTATAAAAGCTAACAATAAAAAATCAATTTTATAAAAAAATAACTGGAGTTACACAATTTTCAGGTGTCACAAACAATATGCATGGAAAGCAATTCGATGAAATGTTATAAGATTTGTAATAATATTCTATGAATATAGCAGTAGAAATCTCTTCGATTGTGCTCTAACAATATTGTTAATTTATGTTTTTGTATGTACAATAAAGCATAATAATTGAATTGAAACAAATATATAGCTCACATAATAGTTTTTTTTTTAAAGATCCGTAAAATAATAAAGTGAGTCCGTAAAATATCCCAAATGAGTCCGTAAAAAGCAATTTTACGGACTCTTTTGGGTATAGTTAGTTGCATAACTGCAGTGTATAAAAAGATTAAAGAAAAAATGTGGTTGGTCAGATTTTTGTGTTTGAAGAAAGGGAGACAAGTGCACAATATTTATTCAATGTTCTATACAAATTCTATGTTTTAAATTAACAATTTAAGATTTTTATAAAGAAAAATATATGCCATCTCTTTACAAGTCTAACTGTATTGTTGGTTGCATAACTCCAATTTAACCTAATTTCAGGATTTTTAAATCTCTTTAAAATTAATATTTAACTCTTTCAGAAAAAATATAATATATACCTCGGCACTAAAATAATTTTTTATTACTCAAATGGTTATTCTCCTCGGCCTTCGCATCGGAGAATAAACTCCATTCTCGTAATAAAAAATGCTATTTTACTGCCATGGTATATAATAAAATGGGAAGTTGCTATATATCTAAGTAGAAGATTGGTCGAAATTCAATTTTTAATTGCATCTCTCTAATATTCCATTTTTAATGGAATCTTTAATTGTATATTATCTGCATTCGTAGCCTTAAAAATAGTTTCGGTTTACTAGTTGGTAACAAGTAATACTTAAAAAAAACCTCTTCATCACTTTAATCTAACAGAATAAATTTAAACAAACATATTAATACTTTACAATTAACAATATGAAATGTTGTACTAAATTATAATAAAACAAATGCAATAATCATACCTTCATTCATAATTTAATTAAAAAAGCATTTATTAACTGCTATCATTACGAAATCAAATAGGGAGTATAGGAATAATGGCTAAATATCATTTTTCCAATATTTTTACAAGACCAATAATAAGCAGATTGGTCGTAAATCACTTAGACAAGTCGGAGGTTTCTAGAGAACGATTAGTGCAGTTTTCTACCCATTAGGGAATACACGTTTATCGATATACAATGTGAGTTATTAAGGCTAAATGTCTTGATAGCAAAGTTTTACAGGAATAAAGATAATGTTTTTCGAGTCCGATTATTGAGGATAATACTTGTCCTGGGACTCTGTACTCGGCATTATTTTTTAGATTTATGATAAAATTGAAACAAAATATGAAATGAAAACGAATTTGTTAATTTTGACGCTTTAGCTGATAACATTGATAGTAATATTGTTAATTAATTTAAAAAATTCCACCATATCTTATATTTTTCAAGAGAGAATATTTAATATTCTGGTAAATAAATTTAAGTTGCGTTGGACGAAAATTGATATTATTTACTGATTTTAAATTAAAATATTTGTGACATATTGTATTATAAAATAATCCAGACAGAGCTTGAACTTTTAACTTAAAGATTCAAGTGAATCCAGCTACTCAAACTAAATTGATAAATATTCCTCTTATTCCTTAAATAAATTTAAATATATTATTAAAAATAAATTAAAAAACTAATATTTTGTTACTTTTTTAACGAATCCCTGATCAGATAATTTACGCAGAATAGCTCGACTGTTAATAACTAATGCACTGTTAATGGTAATTACTACATTGTTAATGATATTAAATTACTAGCCACGCGTGTAGAACTACTAATTATTTGTTTTGCCCCAGGTGCATCTACATTTATTAAACTCGTATTAATTTACTCAAATAGAAGATATTCGTTTATGTTGATAAACAATTCGGTATAAAATTTTCAATTTTTGTAAAAATAATATTTGTACTCGTAATTATAATTCTTTCGTTCGTTTTTTTTAAGCTTGGTTATATCTTACCTGATAAATATTTAAGTTCTTTTGAGCAACTCTCTGCTCATACAAACAAAAATAAAATTTCATACTAAACCAAGTTTCTTAACCTGACTATTTAGCTTAAATTTTATTAAAAAATATTACAAACTTTTTTTAGCCCTTTGAAAGAAGCGAGAAGTTATTAACTTAGTGAAAAAATGTCGTGGCTTACATGTATTTTTGTTACTTACAACAATCTTTAATGATTTGATTCTATGATCTACTTACAATGTTTATTTAGTCCTAGACTCGCCAATAACAGCAAAATAAAATTTACTTCTCTCCTTTAGTAACTTCTCCCATCCTTTTAATCCGACCGAAAAAAATTGATTTTCCAAACCTGAAAAATGTTGGTTTACAGCGTTTTCCACCTCAACATTTGAATTATATTTTCCCCCGGGATTTTTTTCAAATCAGGAAACAGGAAAAAGTTGCTGGAAGCTAGATCCAGCGAATAAGGTTTTTTCTTAATTGGAGCTTTCAATTCATCCAGCAATGCAGCGTAATACTGTTCGTTGATTGTTTCATCTTTTGTAAGGTAATCGATAAGAATTATTCCAAGAAACTGTCGCTATTACTTTTCCTGCAGAGAAAACGACTTTTGCCTTCTTCGGACAGCGCGCAGATAATTTTCTCATATTTAAATCTCTATATAAAATCTTCTGCACCCGTTCAGAAGATATCGCACAAGCTTCAGCAACATTTTTAACAGTCACTCAACGATCATCCATCATACTTTAATGAACTAAACCGACCATTTCGTTAGTCGTAGTAGTTTTCGGGAGGCCCCGAAAGTTCCTAGTCAAAAATGCACGTTTGTACTCGACCACCTAATGTTTGCCGTTGTAAACGGAAGCTTTACCGAATACATAGAGTAAACATAATAGCAATCAAGCTAGTATAGCCAATCTAAATTTTATTTACGTCCACGACTGTGGACGAGTCCGGATACGCCGAAACTAGCGCATCTGCTAATTTTTTTACACATGCATCCTTATTAGCAAATTTCCAGTTGAACTTCTTTGGTAAGAAGAGAATTCAACACACTAAAAAACTGTTAATGGTGTTTCCTTTAATTTTCTTGGATTTTTTGTTATATTGAAAAATTTACATTTTGAAACTTTAATCTATACCTACTTATCATAAAATGCATTATGTATACAATGAAAGAACAAAGATTAAGTAGATAATATTCAGTCTAATTTACATTTAAAATAAGTTCTATTTATTTAATGAGTATTGTTGATAAATAACACAGGCCCAGAAAAAAAAAATTATTTTTCTGGACGGAATGTCAGAGGTATGTTTTCATATGTATTTTGGGTCGCTGAAACCAAATTTGAACTCACAATAGCAAGTTACACGGTTTATTTTTGAGTTACAGCCAGAAAAATATCTTTTGAGACACCACTTGAAGAGACAAAAATAGAACCAAAATGATAAGTTCTTATTATGGTTTTTTCGTGATTTGTTCCTCAATTCATTCGTGCACAGGATGTGATGAGTCAGATTTCAGCTCATCAATTTTTACATTTTACCCTAAGATGACAAAAAACGTTGAGAAAATATCAAAAAGCGCTCATTAATTGCAAATTTTCTGCAGAATTAAAATCCAGGGCTAAAATTTGAGTAGTCCCGAGTAGTTTGATTATTACATTTCAGAAATTTAAGAGGCTGTAGTCCCATATAGATATGTAAGAGCGTTTCGCGAAAAATCACCTTCTACGGTGGCAGTTTTTCTCGAATTGTACTTCATTATTTTTAACTACTTTGTAAAGATCAGAACTTTTTATCAAAAATTTTCATAGGTTTATTTTCAAAAGTTTTTTCCATTTTAGATTGAATTACTATTACAGATTGGAGCCTTTAGACAGGGGGATATTTCCGCACACTTTTATCCTTGAACGATCTCCGTAATGGCTTTCTTTTCCTTCCTCTGTCACAACAAAAGTCCGCCATCTTTAATGTCCTATTAACCTTGGTATCGTCGTTCAATCTCTTTTATATCTTGATGAAATCGTTCGGCTTGCTCTTTACCAAAGGAGAAAATATGAGAATATAGAAAATGGAGCTTCAGATTCATCAAGCAACCCATTTTCTGTTAATTACCAATCATTCTGTTCACGATTAACTTTTAACTTACAGAATTCAAAGAGAATTATCCTCAATATCTGAAAAACTTGATAACTGATTGTCAAAAAAATTTGGAGTTAATTTTGATTAATGACTTACACCTAACAGATGGAGGTGACGCTATAATGCCAATTGATGAGCTGAAATCTGACTCATCAATCCTTTGCATGAAGTGAATAATATATTTTTTAGATGAATCGAGGAGAAAATCACGAAAACACCATGATAAGAACTTATCCCTTAAGTTCCATTTTGGCCTCTTCACGTAGTGTCCGAAAAAGAAATCACATTTCTAGCTGTAACTCAAAAATAAGCTGTTTACCTTGCAATTCCGAGTTCAAATTTGGCTTCAGCGACCCAGAATACATAAAATACCTCTGATATATCGACCAGAAAAATATTTCTTTTTGTGTGCCTGTGTAATTAATAATCATATTGCAATCGATGTATCATGAGACTAATCTATTTCTAATGAATACGTTTTGTAATAGTTCACTGTAAAATTAATACATTGATTGATGGTGTATCTTGTAAATGCACTTTATGCTTAATTAGATTAATTGGAAAGCTATTACGCTCCGATGATGTATTCAGGAAACATATAAGCACAAAAAAGTGTTTTGCTATTCCAACGCGTTTGTAACAATACAGTTGTTAAATTTAATTTAATTTCATCAATTGATACTCAATAAAGCGTAAGGGAATATCAATTTTGTTGAGCCTTTTTTAATCAATTAATTTAATAGTACATAAATACAAAAGAAAAAACTATTTGCACCGAAGGCACTGCAAAACACGTTTTATCCTATTTAAAAATCATGAGCAGTTATCTTTTTCCAAAATCGGAACATTTTCATGTTTTTAATTCAAATTTCATTTATCAAGTAGTTGTTCCTTCATTACTTTTCTAACTGATTAATTTAATTTAATATTTGCAATAATTGCTACCTGTAGCTGATGACTCCTAAACAGAATGATACATGTTCTGCAATGCCTTTGGTGTAACTATTTTTTTTTTCTAGTATCACCCATATTCTAGGTTTTATTAAACGGTAATAATAAATAATATTACTATTAGTTGTTTTTTTTTATTTAATTTTTCTGTTTCATTTTTTATATATATTTGTTTCTTTCTTTACAATCTATTCTAACATTATTTTATACACAAACATCTAGAGCTTTGTCATTGATTGGTTATTTTTATCTCTCATTTTACTTTTTTCTTGGTAATTTATCTCTATTCATATAGTATAATTCAATTAATTGTTCTTTACAGACCAGTTGAATTGAAAAATATTTATTATTGTATCCTATTGAAACAGCAGTAAATAGGTGTCAATTAACATTCGCGTATAGGTTATCCATTGTTGGGGATTATATCAAAAACATCGGATGGTGATCAATACGAAGATTATTTAAAATAGCTCTCTGTACCCACTATTCTCCACTATACCTTTTAATTTTCTTCTCCATTTAGATCCTTTGATTCTTCAAATAATTTAAATTGGTTTAAAGTATAAACATATTTAAAAAAAGGCTTCTTAAGCGTTCTTAAAATAATTTTTAATTAACACACGATTTTTGTTCTAGAAACTGAATTGCGTGATATGGTAAATGAGGTAGACCAAGATGGAAATGGTACAATCGAGTTTAATGAGTTTCTGCAGATGATGTCGAAAAAAATGAAGGATTCCGATGGCGAGGAAGAGCTGCGAGAAGCTTTCAGGTAGTAATTACGTAATTAATAATTTATTTTGCTTAATTATCTTAAAATAATTTGCTCTTTTCTCCTTTTTAATAATATTATATGTTATACATCCAGAGATGTCCAAAGATCTAGGAGAAAATAATCCACAATTTGAACATTTCAAATTTTGAAATACCAAGTCATTTAACCAAACTTTCGTCCGGAGTTTCTTCTTAGTCCAGATTTGGGTACGATAACAAATTTTTTTAATAGGAGAACAAGGCAGCCTCAGAGCTTCGAGTATACCACTTGGCTTCACGAGGAAATATAGCAAGGTTTGAGGTGGCGGAAAATATTAACTTAACTTTTGAGTGTTGAAAAAACAAGTATTAGCTGAAAATAGAAAAGTTCCATTCCCGAGTCAATTATTGGTCCTTCCCTCTTTTTTCTCGTATAAAAGACAATTTTTAAATGTGTTCCTACTTGTACTGACGTTCATAATCGTTTTTCGAAGACAAAATTTATAATACGTAAAATTTTGCACAAAAGAAACCTTAATTGTTTATTTATTTAATATTGTTAAGAATTAAGACGTGTGTTCTACATGGTTTCTTAATTACCGCCTCTCACAATCTTAATCACGTTTTGGGAACGAACAGATTTTGTTAATAGGCACCGGAAAACGTATAAGCATGATTTTACTTATTTAAGATTATTAATATATGTGTATTAGAGTGGCCACTATTTTGGCAAGGTCAAATTTTTTTTTGTTTTCGTCCCAAAGCTTAGAAAGTGATGCATCGAAAATTTGAAGAAATTCTGATAATATTAGCACCACAGGACAGTAGGTCCCAATGGTAAAAATTGAATCTCAAGTAATCACGCTATCTATGTTTATGGTCTTTGAGCCAAGAATTTTGGCGTCTCCTAACTGAGCGTTTACCGTAGATCTTTCCCTCGATGATAAGCCGCAGAACCTTGTACCTTTCGCCGCGCAAGATGTGACTCAAATACTGTGTTTTTCTGTTTTGATGTTTAGCAAAAGTTCACTTCTATTTCCCATGCGGTTCAAAACTTCGGTATTGGTGATTTTTTCTACCCATGAGATACGTAGCATGTGCCGGTACAGGCACATTTCAAAGGCTTCTATTCTTCTTTCAGAGTCTGGGTGAAGTGTCCAACTTTTGCATTCATATAGTAGGACCGAGAATATATAGCACTTTAACTCTTTCTGAGTTCTAAGGTGAGGTCTCTACGGGTTAAAAATTGTCACATGATCAGAAAGGCTCTTCGTGCTTGTTCAATTCTTGCCTTGATTTCCTTCTTTGAATCACATTAGTCATTGATAATAGCGCCCAAATATTTGAAAGATTAAACCTGTTCAATTGTTTTTCCGCCTATTGTTAGATTTACGCTGATTTTAGATTTCGAAAACACGACTACTTTCATTTTCTTCATTTTTACTGACAGGCCGTACCTTTCAATACATTCAACTACGCGGTCTATAATCCGTTGCAGTTCTTGCAGAGTGTTAGCTAAAATAACGGCATTGTGTGCGTATCTGATGTTGTTGAGTATTTTTTATTTTAATACCGCATTCAACTCCTTCTGATGCTTCCTTGAATATATATTGAATAGGAGTGAGGATAGCACGCCGCTCTGCCTCGCGCTATCTTTTTATAGGTATTTCCTCTGAAATCATATGTTCAATCTGACTTGAGCTGTTTGGTTCCAGTAAAGATTTACAATGATGTGGATGTCACCATTATCTATTCCCGTCTTTTTTAAGATAGCTATCATTTTGTAATAGTTTATGCGGTCCAAAGCTTTCTCGTACTCTATAAAACAAGAGACATATTTCTGCATCTCTGTGATAGTACATTCAAAGAAAGAAGTGCCTCTCGCATACCAACGCCATTTCTAAATCCAAACTGAGTACCTAGACTTTTTCAACATTTTTGAGCATGCGCTAACAGATCTCGTGAATTTGGAATCTAATTTTGATTCCTCGAAAAATTTAGTCGATTACACAACCCCACAAAAGTTTTGGAAGGTAATGATCCCTTAATTAGACACATGTTTTTTTTATGTATGCTGAATCCAAAATTAACGTCAAAAAAGTCTATAACCATTAAATTTCTCTTAATAAGCTGCGTTTTTGTTCGATTTTTAGCTCTAAAGTACATAAAATAAATTTAAGTTGGTTGAAAAGGCTGAAACTAGTTGTATTTAAGTTCTGTTTAATGTGCAAATTAGCTTTTTGCGTGCAATTTTCAGGTTTAGCAAGTCAATATATTTTGACGAAGAATTAAAAATTATTAATTTATCAAAATATTCTATTTTTGTATAATTAACAAAAGAAAAGAAAACAATCTTTAATTAAATATGTTTTCAGGTTAAGTGATTGCAAAAAATTGTCTTTTTTAAACAAATTTTGCTTCCAGAACCTTCTACTTGGAATTACTTTTTTGCGTTTATCTTGGAAATTTTATAACATAACCCTAGGAAAAGTTTATAACATTGAAAAGGGCGTAAAATTTGCTATCAGAATGGATGGAAAAAAATATACCATGAAATTTGAAAAATAACCTGTATATGATGACGTCATTAAATAAAATCATTTTCGCTAAGTTGTGAGATTTTTCATCCGATTGGGTGTTAGAACATTATTATAGCCGTTATAAGCTTGGACCCATTTTTTAAAACACAGTGTATATGAGGAAGACATTTTTTCGGGTATACGTCGCGATATTTTCTGCTTGGAAACAATTGTCTTGGATCTTAAAAGAACTGTTTCTAATTCTCGACGTTTCGTTTGGATCTCACCAAACTTCTTCTGGAGATACGAAATCGACTGTAGTTGAAATCGAACTGTATATTATATACTGAAGGTTAATTTGTTATTGTTTTCACTTTTTATTGTAATATCCAGAAATTGATTTGTTTGTTTATTTCTCCTTCAATTGTAAATTTAATATTCTGGTGTTTACGTAATTATGTATGTTATGGCTAGATCCACCTTTCTTGATAAAGCATAATACTTCGTCTACATATCGAATCCATTGAATTACCTGGTAATTGTTTCTGAGAACAGTTGTCATTTTCTTTTCAAAATCTTGTAAATATATTTCTGAAAGTAAACCAAATATTGTGACCCCCATTGTTAATCCTTGATGTTGTTTGTAAAACTAGAACTAGTTTTAAGATGTAATTGTTTATATCACATTTATTAACTGTTGGGTTTATCCCTCATTGGCGTTTAAATTACTTATTCGATTGTTAATTATTTATATTCTACTTTTAATTGGGATGTTTGTAATAATATTAAATAATTAAAAAACGATTTTATACAAAAATATACATAAATGTGATTTTAATTCATTTATATCTTCAATTTTTTAATTGGGTAAGTGTTTGTGCATAAAAATTAATAAAAATTAAACAAACGGTGGTTTTGTTCTTGGAATATTCATCTTTTTCTCACTTTTATCTTTTCTATACTTTAAAAATTTAATTTACATGTTAGATGTGCTATATTTAATGGTTAGTTAAATAAAACATTTTTTTAGCGTGCTTGTCGCACAGTTACTTCTTATGATATTTTCATACTTTTAGGTAATGTATGATTTTTGATAACCATATTTGGTTGGAGCGTATAAAGTAATGTAGAAGAGGCTGTTATCGTATCAACTATATAGCTTTCATCACACATATATAGTTTTTAAACTAGCGTTTATTCGTAGAATATTATTTTACTAAGAACTAAATGTATGTGTTTATTTCGATTGTGATATGTAGATGGTCATTGATAGATGCATGAATTGAAACTGAAAGCCCTTTTCACCAGACACATTCAATTTTAAAGTGGATTGTAATCTAATCGATGCTAAAACTTGCACGTGTTTGTTGATTTATTTCATAATTATCTAAACGGAGAATATTAATCTAGATAGATTTTTATACGTTTAATATCTACTAAAAAAATAATAATTCTGACATTTTAAGAACATTGAAATTTTATAGATTATACCCACATTTGAATCAATCCGCGTAAATTTACACCAACATTTTAAGTCGATCTCACGAATTTAGCTCAAACTCTGGGAAAAGTTTTTTTAACATTTAAATAAACTCGTACAAATCATATTTTTATGAAAAAATCATGCTGAGGCTCTCTCGGGTAGTGTGTGAAATTCTTTGATTTCCACATTTTCAAACATTGAAAACTCCCTCTTCTTTTAAATGTTTTTTTTTTCTACTGGGCCATTCGAGATGATTTTTTTTCTGTAAAATATGCAGAATTTGAAAAAAATAGCGCCGCTGCATTTGGTGTGTAAATGTGTCGACTTTGTGAACATAACATAATATAATTGGAAAGTCTTCCCTACAATGAATAAAAAAACATTTTCTAAAAGGTAATTTTGGGAGAATTTAACTCGCACACTTTTGTCGGGCTATGAGGCCAGATTTCCTGTGTTATTTAAATGAAAAAAACTACAAAAAAGAATTTAAAAATTTTTTGTCTTTTTTTAATTAATTTTTATTTTAACTATTATAAAATGTAACAATCGTAAAAAAAACTTTTTTCCCTAAACTCTAGATAATAATATTTTGCTTTTTAAAGAAATAAATTTTTTTTTCGCTTAACTCTAATCAGATTGTTCCGATAGACAGTTAATACATCTAAACATTATAAGCTTATTAATAAATTTACATAAATAAATGAAAAACTCAATTTTGTGCAAGGTTTTACATTGGACACTTGCCCCAAAAAAGGGAGAATTAACCCCATTTTAGTTCTTGCAAATTATACTTCTAAAAATTGAAATGAATGAATTTTAAATTAATCTTGATACGGCATAATGTACTTAT
>JAODAH020009433.1:0-10471 GCA_027574865.2 Coproporus ventriculus | reverse complement strand
TTTTTCACAATTTAAATCTTTTCTTGCAAATGTCATTTGGGTTTGATTCGGGTCGGCCATCTTTCTTGATGAAGTTATCTGCTTATGCCAGCGTTTCTGAAACAAGAAAATGGCGCGAAATTTAAATTCATTTTGGTTACTATGTGTCAGTTTGCAATTTTGTTAATTTATTTAAATTCACCTCAACATTTTGTTTGCCGCTCTAGATTTTTATGAAAAATGAAACATGTCAAATTTAAATAATTTCATCTATCATTTTTGAATTAAAGTAAAGTTCAAACTAAAAATTTTTACTATAGTTAAGTTAACTTACCATAATTCACTTTTCGCTTCGTTTATATAAAATCTAGTCACAGTGGTAACAGTAAATCTCGCTGTTATAATAATTTTTTTCCTAATGACCTTTTTTTACTTAAGTAATTTTTAAAACTTAAAAATTTAAGTCTAAACCAATAAAAAATAATTAAATTCATCATCTTACTTTGTATTTTTATTATGATTTTAGGTTGTAACTTTAGATCAAGTTGGCAATATTATAATCTGGGGCCTAATATCAAAACCTAGGCTGAAAAAATATTCCTCAAATCATCTATCACTAGTTAGGAACAGCTTGATTTCATTAAGTGCATTGTACCCAGAATTAAGGGATCTAAATTGTACCGATTTGTACATCAATCAAGAAGATTTTAATCATATTTATGTTACTACAAATCATGGATTTATATTACATTGTTTAGCTAGTGGAACAAAACCAAATCCAAAAATGTATCATGCAGGTAAGAGCAAAAATTAAATTTTTTTAGTACAAAATTACATCAATTCATTTTCAGCTTCTATATCATCAGCAAATTGCATCGAAGGATGTCCTTATCTTTCAGATTATTTCTTAGTTGGTTTTCAAAATGGTGAAATTTCATTGTATTCACGTACAATCGAAAGACCTTTGATGACAATGTGTGATCAAGATGGTTATGAAGCTATCGATATTGTGCAATGGTCCAGAAATAAACCTTGCGTTTTTTATGTTAAAGATAAAAAGAACACAATACATATATGGGATTTTGCTTATAGTGAACTTTATCCTACACATTCAATTCCATTTAAAGATGAAATTAAATTCATCAGGGTATCTCCTAGAAATAGGGATAACGTAAACACCAGATCTTATTTGGTAAGAATAAGGCGTAACAATACTCATGTTACTTCAAAGTCTCTTATTATTTTTCTTTATTTTAGGCGATTGTGACAAATACTGATATGATCCTTCTGCATATTTTAAATAAGGAACATAAACAGCAAGATCCCAAAATATTTGAAACTGAATTGAAGAAATTCACAAAATATTTAAAACTATTGTAATTTTGATATATGAAACAAATAGAAGTGATACTGTTATATTTATAAAAAATTATATAAAAATAAAATATTTATTTTCGAGTTGATTTGTTGAATTTTACATTTTTTCATTTCTTAAACACGGAGATGATGATTTTCTAGACAGACATTTTTCTTTATCTTCACTTGATGAACTGGCAGTACTACAATTTACTGTCATATCAGATTTCGCGTTTCTGCGTCCAAGACAGTATCTGCATGATAATGTGTTCTTGGAAGGCTTCCTCTTCGCTTTTAATTTCTGATTTTTATATTTCGATTTCTTAATTGGGTTCTTCTTTACTTTCTCGTTAGCATCAATGATATCTTGTAATTTCTGTAAGACCTCTAAAATATATTCACTTTTTGTTTCAATGATGCTATCTATGTCTCTTCTAGATTTTTCCGAATTCGAATGGTAAATGAAGATGTCGCGTAAATCTTCAACTAATTCCCGCCTTCTATTAAAATTATTACAAAGTTGCACTTTAGCCATAGCCCCAATCAAAGAATATTTATTATCTTCTTCTAAAAGAAATCCATTTTTAACTCCTTGTAAAACAGAAGTCTCCACTTGACTATAAACGTCACCATCCAAACCATAATTTTCTTTCATAAATTTTGAAATTTCAGTTATGGTGACACCATTCGAACACTCAGATTGATTTTGAATAAGCTGAATTGCATGTAGTACTTGCGTTAAAAAACTGTGAATATACGGCAACGATAAAACCGATTCTTTAGCTATTTCTTCGCAAGGTGAACAAGACATTTCGGCCAAAAATTATTTAAATAAAAACTGATTCTTAAATGAAATTGAAGTTATAAGGAAAACAACAAGATATTCAACTTTTTTTGATTACATGGCAAACCTTGATTTAAGGATCTTGTGACATTTTGGCAGTTTTTCGTGTAAAATCAATTTACCTTATTGAAACAAAAATGTTAATAAACAAATTTTTTTTTTATTTTTCTAATCAACAAAATAATTTAGAAGGAATCACCACAAACATTGTTATTTTAAAGTCTTTTGGAATAACTTCTTTTCCTTCTTCGATTTTTCTTTTTGGTAATTTTTCCTTTTGATACGGTAGAACGCTTTTTATCTGCTTTCTTTTTGTTGCATTTACAGGAATTCTTACTGGATTTTACACATATTGATTCGGAAGTAATGGATCCTTCATCTAAATTTTTACTCTTTATTATCCAGAAGTGATTACCTTTTTTTGAAACGACTCCATTTGCTATACCGTAAGCCAAAGCTTGATACACAATATTCAAAACTTTTCTTTTAGATTCTGGACATTTATTTACCTTATATTCACAATTAAATTTTTGAATTTCTACTGGAACTACATTTTTATTTTGGTTCGTCTCGTTTGTACATTTTGTTTCTTGTACTGGTGCGTTGGAGCTCCATAGTTTTAATTTTGAAAGATAAAACAGTACAATGTTTTCCCATTTTTTATTTGGTAATTGTGTTTTGACAGAAGGTGCTATTGAAACGCAGCTGTTAGTACTTGAAAAAATTGAGCACGAACTTGAATGGCTTGATCGGTCAGACGAAGAATTTCTTCTTGATTCTATTGGTTTGTGGTGAACCATAATTTAAAATTGTAATTTGAATCAAATTTATTTCAGTGATATGACATTGATAGGCTAATAAAGTAACGACATTTTGATAGGTTACGTTATATAGCCAACTAGTTTTTATAAAATCAACTCAAGTAATATCATTAGATGCCATTTAAGCCACCAACAGTTCTTTTATATTTTAACTAGACACAAAATTTTGTGGAAATTTAATTCTTAAAATTTTTTGATCCAGATACCTTTGGTAAAATATCTTCTTCTTGGGTCAGGTTGGTAACTGACTAACTTCTTTTTAATTTGCGTCTAAAAATATTTTTCCAGCTAAAAATTACAAGCATAAAAAAATAAATATATAATTATTTTTTTTATTTAAATAACATTTTAAATATCAAAAAGAATTGATAACAATTGTGTGCGCCTTGAAATAATTTGTGTACAATTTGCGCTAAAGATACTGGCATTAAAAATTTTTTTTTAATATACTAGAAGAAAAAAATATATAATAAATAATAAAAAGAACCGACACCAAGAAGCGTGATGTTTAAAAATAAATATCGTTCAGCAAAAATTTCAAGACAGAATTAATTTATACGTCGCATTAATATTTATCATAGATTACTTGATTAAAATTTAACCATTATTGCTGATCATGTAATATATTTGATCAGCACATAAAGCCCCAATTACATTTTGAATGCAAATTAAATAGATTTTATTGCACTAATATTAAAGTTCATCGCAATTTCACTAAAAATACCCCTCGCAGTAAAAAAATATCAAACTGGTACATGAAAAATATATATATAAAACATATTTTGGAATAATTTCTACATTTTAAAAATGCCTAAATTCCGATATTATTTAAACTTACACTTTAAATATATTCTTATTTACTGATAGAACATAAAAGATAAGTACCGTCCTTTTTAAATTACAATAAATAAAGAAATTACGAATTATTTACTATTTACAGAATTGGATTATTTTAAAAATTATTTTAAAAATGTATATACAAAGCTTATTTTCTATCAATAAATAAGATTAATCTGGATTCCAATGTTTTGGGAATGTGTTTTGATCTATTCTATTTTGGGTTTCTTAGATAAGGCATTCGGTCTGATTCCCTTTCGATTTCTTTCAGCTGATTGCGTTTTCATCGAACTGTAGGAGGCAACCAACGGCACCAAAATATCCCTCGTGTTCTAAGAATAAGGCTTTCATTGTTCCCTTTGACCAATAATCCATTGCATATGCAAGTAGTTTCATCGAGATTGGATTCACCCGCAGGAAATTACCAATAAACAGAACCTGAAAAATTAACACACAAAATATTATTAAATTTTTCTTAAGTATTGTTGTAAAACATTTCATTTATGTTTTTATAATTAAAAAATGTCAAAACCTTTTAGTACATAACCTCAAAATTTTCTCTTTCAAAACTAAAGCTTCAATTTAGTGCAATTTCATTATTTTACTGAATATCTCGACCAGAAAAATTGTACAAAAACTATGGTGGAAGGTAAAATTTGAAATATCTGCATAAAATCTTAATTTTTTTAAAACAATCGGCGTATTATAAATTTACACCATAATTTTAAAATAATTTTATAAAAAATTGTTAAGGATAAAAAAAATAATTATTCTCCCTTACCCTATCTATTTTTTCCTGTTGGGCACACATCCTAGCAATGGAACCAATATTATTTGTGATGGTGACTAGAGTGGCTTTCGCTAGATCCTCCCTGCTAACTTTACTTCGTCGATCTCTTGAATTCATCTGACCAAAACTACAGAGACCCGAGAAACTTCAGTGCCATACACATATAAAGAAGGAAGAAAGAAGCAAGTTTCAAACAATACTACACATGCGAAAAGAAACAATCACCAAATAAAAAAAAAATCATAATTTGATACAAAACAAACACTAAAGAAAAAGGCAGAACAACTCTTAAACAAAATAAGGAAAGTACTGTAAGTTAATAATTGTACGTATTTCTTTTCAAATACTATACAGCATAGTGAACTTAGTGGTTTAAAGCCGAAAACATATAATATATACCTGCTGGCTACTAAATCCCCAGGTAATCCAAACCGTTCGTAATCCCCTCCATAAATATCCCTCACTAATTTATCAACGTGTGTGTTATCACCCCCGGTGGCCAATTCAATGGCTTCTTCAAATGAATTACAACCTGTTAGTAAGCAGCATAATCCTAAGAAAGTTCCTCCTCCTAAACTGCAAACCAATTAAATTTAAAATTTAGTTATAATTATTTTAATTAATTAAATTTACCTAGTACCAGAAACACGTTTGTAATTATCGGGTCCAAGTACTGATAGTACGCTAACACCTGAGCCAATATTTACAATTAAAAATGGGTAAGGATTTGAAAAGTCGTAATTCACTTTGTTACAGTTTTTATCATCAGTTGGATTCTCCCAGTAGTAGCATTCATTAGGGTTTTGTGCTTCGATGTAGTGCATTCCTTTTATTAAAGAATCAAACTCGTCAAATTTTGCTAATTTCATATTTACTTCCTAAAAATAAAATACAGAAATGGATAAATAATAATTTGTACCTAATTATTAATTTACCTACCCTAATAAAATTTTCTTCAAATTTGTAAGCGCCTCCTCCAGTTGCACATACGGTTGTAACTAAATTAGCCATTCCTTTAGATCTAGCTAACGCTAAAAAGTTTCCCATTTCACTTGTTGGGAATCTTATAAAATGTAATGTCCCTCGCCTTCCTCTTATTTCAGCGTTGTCCATCTATAAAACAAAAATTAAATTTTCACGAGAAATACATTAGGCTATTAATGAAACCCATTTGGGTTTCATAATGAGCATATTATGATTGCAAAATAAAAAAAAATACAATAAAACTATTCCCAATAATAAAAAAGGAAATAATAATAATTCAATTAAGAAAACATTTTAATTCAAAATTTAAATTAAAAAAACAAAAACATTTATTTTCCCGGTACATAAATTTCAATATGTAAAACAACATCCACATAAATTTTTATTTGCCTACATGTTAGGTGTCAATAGCTACTAAACAACATAACAATAACCCAACTTTAAAATGTCAGAAACAATAGAAATTTAAATTTTAAATCTGGTACTATAACGTAAATTCCGTCATGAATTTTATTGGGATATTCAATTCCAATGCAATTATATAACGGACTTAAAATAAAATTTAAAGAAAGAACAATCATTATCATAAAAGCAAAGGTCAATGTGCACAGCTCATTTTTGCAATACCACACCGATCACGTGGGTTCTAATAATTAACCCATTAGATAATTTTATTAATTACTTATTTACGTCATTATTTAATTTAAATATTTTCTGGAATGTAGGCTACGGACAAGGTGTATGTCACACACATGTACACAAAATATTTGTAAATATGATCTTGAACTACAAACTTCAATAGATATCAATAACATTATTGTTATTTTGATGTATTCAGCCACAATAAATTAAACCTTTTTTATTAAACAGATTGAAAAATTAAAAACCAAAAAGTAATTTCTAAAGAAATTCTTTAAAATATCTAAAATTATTCACGAAATCAATCGGGTAATAAAAAGCAATCTAAAATTTACCTGTAAGTGTGTGTCTCGATGGCCGGTTTTCCCATAAGCAGAATTCTTTGTAAGGTACCTCCTAATATTCCTGAGAACTTCTATTTCGGATTCTAGTTCGTCCTTTGTGATATCCTTGGGTTCAAAATAAACTAATTTACATAGAGTTCCACCTATATCCATTCCAAACCACGGCATCGCTGTAAAGAAATCTAAAGTGATGAAAATAATATTTTTACAATTATTTAAAACCATTTTTATTTTGATTGGGTCCATATTTCACAATATCTAATTACAGTTTTAATTAAATCGCTTAACTATCATAACCTTCAAATTTGAGAATTTTTATATTGACGAATCTAATCATTTTTATAAATCTTGATAGTTTTAGTATGTAAGGTTAAGTTGGTTTTCAATGATGAATAAAAATCTGCTTAAAACGATATACATACGTCATTTACATAAAACTTAAATTTGGAGGTTATGTAAATTATCTGACAGTTAAGTAAATTGAAACTTTTATATTAGAAATTATGAATGAGACCCTAAATTACCACAACCACCACACACTAGTCAATTTATGCTATTTAAATCTAATAGTATCGTAAAATAAGTTTTACTATCGTAATTGCGAATTTTGAAAAGTAAAAAGATTTTACTTACAAGGATTATCAGCCATTCCATTATGATTAGAACCGTTCACGGATACATCCATCGAAAAATCTTTGTTACTAGCTGCCATTTTAGCAATTCTTGTTCGCAAACAACCGTTACAGGAATGTGGTGCCATCGTGTTGGAAATAAACTGGAAGAATATTCAAATTGTCAAGTTTCACCAACCACAACCACAAATGAAATGATAACAATTTTAAATTCACTTATTAAGCGTGTGATAGAAATGGGAACCTTGAACTGTACATTGAAATTATATGCAAATCAATTATAAAACAACTTACTGTACTGCTATAATTTCCTTAAAAATATCTAACAAATTACAGATTATTAATGAATTATTAAGTTGGTAGGACTCTTTTATAAAAGGAAACTTATTTGTTCTACTGATTTAATCGATTAACGTGAATTGAATTTAAATGGGATATATGGCATGGCAACTGAAGCTATATACATACTGGCTAATTCAATTGCGAAAAAAATTTGTTGTTTCAATGTTAATAAATTAAGTCAAATAGATATGCAAAATTTATGTAAAAAAATTTTAATATTATATAAAAACGTTATAAAGTTGCATTACGTACATGCAAATAAAAAAATGGACATGATTTTGTAATTACGAAAGAAAAACCCTATTCTATAAATTATTTTTTTCTACCTTGCAACCGTAACATACTCATTATAAAACCCAAACGAGTTTTATAATAACCTGATTATGGCATCTGAATTTTTAAATTTCGGTGTTGGTATTAATTTCTCTCAATTTTCACTATCACATTCTCCATCATTTTGTATAGAATTAAAAATGTGAAAGTCATAGCTTTGATTGATTCTAAAAATAATCAGCTATTGAGTATATTAACGTCAAACAAAATTGTTCATATACAAACTGTGAAATGTTTGGTCTAAAGGTTACTGATTCCTTGCTCATTAAAATTTTAAAATGTCTAGCCATATAATGCAAACATTAATATTGTTTTTGAAAAATTTACCATGCGATTTTTAGTTACATAATTAAATCATAACTGGTTTTATTATCATTATAAAGGGTGTCTTTTCATAATTGGTTGAAAATGAATTTACCGATTTTTTTTTACCTTTTAGTGAATTTAATGTAATATGATATCAATTCATTAATCTACTTGATAAATTGAATTTTATTTTTAATGAGTTTACCTATCATCAAGGTTATTCAATTATGCCAAGTGCTTTCTATTTTGATCATTAACTAATTACTTATTGCAAAAACATTAGAGATTGTGGAATTTTTATTATCAAAAAAGAAACTCTCACCTTTTTCATTTTCGAAAACATTATACCAAACTGTTTTATCAAACTGGGTTGCTCTTGAAACTATAGAACACATCTAACTCCTGACCCAATTTATATACACAAATACATAAAATATATGCAAAAAAAATATAATCAAGAAATTTTCAAGCCTCGTTCAAGAGATAAAGTAGATTTATTTAAAAAAAAAACTTAGTTCGGTTACCAATTATTGATTTGCAAAAATATTAATATTTACAATTAAATGTCCTTGCCTTGATTAATTTTATTTGCATAAACGTGCGGTGTTTAAACGAAATGTTTATCTTTTGCACATGGATCAAACAATAAAAAAAAATAATTTTCTAAATCACTAATAAATCAGTGAAGTGTGTGTAAAGGTTAAGTGTACGTAATAATTCCATCATATTTACTTTATTATTATAAAATTATTATTTAAAACTGAACATAAATCATTAAATTGAACATCTGATTCAATTAATTTTACAGATAACAAATCTTACCTTTGCGATTTATTCAAGGCAATTTTATATTAATAAATTAAGAAAAATAGTTTTGATTATAGAAATTGAATTGGATTTTTAGATAAAATTTCATGATTATGAACGGTATGTTAACTAATAGTATCCCGTTGATGCAGTTTTTACACAATGTGAACACGGTATGCAGTACATGATAGACAAGTATAAAGCTATCGAAGGTTAAACCATAACCTCGCTCAATTTGTATAATTAAAAAAAAATTAAAATAGGACATGTTATGAATCAAATATTTTCCATTTAATTCATACATCATTCAATAAGTTATTACATAACTTAAATATGAAATCACTTCTGATAAGGTTAAGCCATAAAATGACAACAAACATCAAGAATTACATAAGAATACAAGTAACATAACCTAAAATTTTACCTTTGTCCATTTTGTACAAACTAAATGCAAACACTAGGGGAAAGTACAAATATTCCGGACCGCTTATCTTCCTCGACTAAACACTAAACTGATAACTCGGGGGCCTATAATCCTCGTTTTATCTCATTTAACAGGCTTCATTGGAATATTAAAGTTCCAGTTCCAACACATATACAGAAAACACACGTCAATGTCATTGACTATCTATAAGATACGCACTTTGCAAACATAACGAAGTGAGAAATGGAATACGAAAAAAAATTGTAAAGTTTAAAAATTTTGCAAGAACTAAAAATTGTTTAGTTTTGCAAAATTCTAATGGCCAATAGTGGAAACTTTAGATGTGGTCAGACACTTTACGGCCAATAGGAATTAAGCTAATTATGAATGATACTTAATTATGCGTAATTAACTATTTAAGATGTCGTTACGGTTTTTTATTGTCTAACTATTATAATCGCCATTTTGAGTAAATTACAGCAAAGGCGTAATTTTTTAAATTGCCTTGCACAATATTGTTAGGTTGGTACCAAATTTAAATTCAAATTTGCTTTTTAACTATTTTTTTTTAGAAATTCTTAAATAATTAAATAAATATTTAATAAAAATCCAATGAACATTCTTGGAAAATTTCAAAAATTTTACAAATTGATAAAAAAAAATTTCATCTCTTTCCAACTACATATCTTCCTCCTACTCATTATAAGCTAAAAACTAGTTTATCTAAGCAAAAAACTTTAAAATCTTTTTTAGATACATTCCCTTTTTTTAAATTTCAGTTAAATTATAAAAAAAAAAAGATTTTTTTTTCGTGGTGTGGGAACACTGAGTTTTTAAATCTGACAGAAAAGCACCAATTTAAAATTTAAGGTTAAATTATTATTAAAACGTAGTTGTAAGTGCATATTCTGAAATAAACAAAAAATGGGGAAATGTGATATAAAACTTCCGATAGACAAATTACCCAAGCAATGGAACGATGAAGAATCTTTAAGCGTCCTCTTTGGACCATTCAGAAATCGTAATGTAAATG